>JAHBCN010012498.1:0-26617 GCA_019359885.1 Listronotus oregonensis
ATATATTATGTATTTATTTGATGCATGAATTTGGGGTAAAAATTACAAAACAGAAACTTGTTAATCTCAAAAACAGGTCTGAAATACAAAAAAAAGTACAATTTTAATTTAAAATTTGTTTTTTAATTAATATACGTTTAAAAATTATAAATGTAATTATTATTTGTACTTTTGCTGGTATTGTTTTGTAAGTTTTTGGTATTTTAGACCTAATATATATATATATATATATATATATATATATATATATATATATATATATATATATATATATATATATATATATATATATATATATATATATATATATATATATATATATATGGTCTGGAAACGAAACCACCGACCATAGGAAATACGTGTATTCAAGCCCTTCTACCAATTCGCTATGTTCTCTCCTACAATTCCCCTCTGCAACGAGCGCGCCGAACTTGTCCGACTTTCCGCCGTATCAAGCATTGATCATCGATCGATTTATTTCATTTTATTTCCAACAGCCGGCTGAGCGTAAGTACACGTCTTGACTGGTCGCGGGCAGATACACTTCCTTAAAAATGTCTATTTATTCCCTCGACGAAAAAAAACAAATTATTAAATGGTATTACTCGGGTAGTTCCGTACTGGACATAATTGGCAGGTTTGCATTTTCTTTTGAAAATCGGCCAATTCCAGTAAAATCTACGGTTTTGGAAATCATTCATAAGTTTGAAAAATATGGATGTGTACAAGATTAGAAAATGTGCCCATGTAGACATGGAACAACCTGTTCGACAATTACAGGAAGAAAGGAAATTCGCGAAATTGCTGTTTGTAGTTTCGCCAAGTTAACTTTCCTGTAATAGTACACAAATTTCTGAAGAACTTGATATTCAGCCTCAAACAGTTAGGAATATTTTAAAGCGTAATAAATTTAAGTGTTATAAGTTGCAAAAAACCCAAGAATTTTTTTTAGAGGACGAACTAAAGCGGATGGTATTTTGTGAAGAAGTGATGGAACGTGCCAACAGGGATGAAACATTCATAGAGACTACTTTATTCACTGATGAGTCATCCTTTTTCCTTCATGGAAATCACAATCCATCTGTTGCGGTAGGTTACTCAACAGAAAATAAACACTTAAAGATTGCAACTAAAACGCAGTACCCTCAAAAGATTAATGTATGGGCCGGCATTTTAGGAAACTCAATTATAGGTCCATTTTTTATTGATGGCAACCTAAATGGCGAGAAATATCTTAATCTTTTGAGGGAACAAATTATGCCTACTCTTCGGCGGCTAAATATCAATTTGAATGAAATTTGGTACCAACAAGACGGTTGTCCTGCTCATAATGCAATTTTGGTTGGCAACTTTTTACAGGCTACCTTCCTGATGCATTAAGCACAAAGGGTACTATTAAATGGCCTCCTAGGTCTCACGATTTATCTCCAAATGATTTTTTTCTTTGGGATATATCACTGAGAAAATCTATCGGCACAGTCATGAACGTGCCCTAATTTAGAAGAACTTCGTGCCAAGGTACGTGAAACACTGAATAATTTCTCAGCCGAAATGTTGCAGAACACTCGTCGAAGTTCTACAACGGCTGGGATTATGTTTAGCACAAGCCGGTGGCATTTTTGAACATCTAATTAAATAGACTGTTTTAGGGAATAAATATTATTTTTGATTTTTATAGAATTATTATTAATTTTATTTGTAGAATCTTTGTTTAATTTATTTATGACCGAATACCAGTTTTATTTCGCTCAGTCGGCAACAAAAAAACTTATGAAAACAAATAATTCCACACAGAATATGGCATATCGTAATTTTGCCTACTTGTTTCCAAGCGTGCAGTACCTTCCTCCAGCGATGTGGGTAAACTGATCCGAGCCGAACGAGATCAGGACGCTATCGCCTTTCGTCGGACGGCGATACGGCTGAGCCCGAACAACGCACACCCCACCTCGAATATTGCCTATGCTTTAACATACTATGTAATTTCCTATGGTCGGTGGGTTCGTTTCCAGACCGTATAATATATATATATATAATTATATATATATATATATATATATATATATATATATATATATATATATATATATATATATATATATATATATATATATATATTACTATATATATATATATATATATATATATATATATATATATATATATATATATATATATATATATATATATATATATATATATATATATATATATATATATATATATATATATATATATATATATATATATATATATATATATATATATATATATATATATATATATATATATATATATATATATATATATATATATATATATATATATATATATATATATATATATATATATATATATTTATGGTGTCAATGCTGAGTTATAAAATCCTATGAATTAAGTTAGTTAAGGAGTTAGTAATGGCAAACTAAGTCAGAAGCATCGATCTCCAATTTAGCCAGGTGATTGAAAAAACGGCCTAATATTTGTTTTAAAAAAATGCAACAAAAACATTAAAAAAAAAACTGATATTATCTTAAATATGTTCAAAACAATTTTTTTTATAATGAAATAGAAGGTTTAACGATTTTAAAGTTGTTAAACAAAATTTATTAACTAATCTGGATATCTCTCTAGGTATAATAACCTTGCTTATCGAGCATTTTGTCCGGTTTTTCGATAGCATAAGAGTATATCCGTAGGCTACATTGACTAATAATTAAATACGACAGGATGCAAAGTTTAAATAAATAATAATATCTAGCCATAATAAGTGGAAACTTGTTTGTCATTATTGACAAAATGACTCTAATTTTCATTTTTGCTAACTTTAAAAAAATAGCATTTTTATATAAAGCGTGTCCCAGTAGAGGTGACCGAATAGCATAAATTTCACAAGTTTAATTTAAAACAGTATTTTGGGGTTAAAATCTGCTGGATCTAAGATGACCGTTGACCAAATTTTCCTTAAATCGGTTTTATACAATACACATACGGTCAGTTACAACGAAATTGAAAAAAAAATCGCCGTTACAACATGTCTATTTGCCATGATTTGATTTAAGTTGTAACATTTGTAACTCTGATCAGAATAACGATCATTATATTGCAAGTCGTGAAGAATTTATGACAAGGCATTAGCCGAGGCTGATAACACGACTTTTTTTTCTGGCGTCAATTAAATAAAACATTTTGTAAGCATTGTTAAAAAATATCCTTAATTTCACTTTCGACAATACCTGTCAAATATAACGGCAAAATACATTTTAAAAAGTTGTCTTTACTTGATACTTAGTTCGGTCCTAGGACTATAATGGATTCATTATGGTCCCAGGACTATAATTGAATTATTAGAGTATTCAGTACTCGGTCCGAAATAATATGTAATTTTAAAACAAAATATGACCTCCAAAATAATGTCATTATGACACACCAGAATATTAAAAGTATTTGATATTTCTGTTGCTTCAGCATTCGTTATTTTATTCTTTTTTCCGACTATCACTTCAAAGGTGTATAATGCAACAACAATGCGGAATGTCCGCTGCCAGTTATAAAGATCGAGTTGGTGATGTAACCCCAGGAAAGACAAAAATAGACGGTCCAGTTAAAACGAGTGTGTAAAATTATTAGTAAAAATTCTATTAAAATTACAGGTATTCTAATAAAATATTTTGCGTTTTTATTATTAAAGCAATAAACGTACCAGTTTACAGCTCCATTATTTGTGCAGACTAAACTAAAGAAATAATACACGACTTAATAATGATGTATTTAGTGTGTCTTTTATTGGTAAATAATTTAATTCTTTGTGAGTAAGAAAACAACGTCTATTTTTACTGTCAAATTGGAAAACAGCTGTGCCAACCTTTAGTAGTAGGTATGGTGTTTCGACTTACAATTTTAGGGTCAAATATCTTTGAAGTAAATAGTTGACCGCTATTTTTTACTATTTTTATTTAATCCTTTTTATAACACTCCATATAAAATAGCAGCAAGGTAACAAAAGACAAGAATCCTAAATACTGTGCTAAAGTAAATTAAAAAAAAAACACTCTATTATTTAGCAAGTATAAAAAAGGCGCGTGAAGTTATTTTAGGTGTCATGACTTTTCACACTAATGTGAAAACATTTGTACGATAAAGTTTATTCTGACTTATTACGTGAAAGCACGCTCGAGGAATGTTGGTAATTCTCCCTTCTGGTTTGTTTCACTTTCCGATAAATTAGGCTTAAAATAGACACAAGTACAAGTAAAAATAAAATTTTATCCGAAACATAAAAAAATAAATAAAACAAATTTGCAGCCTCTGGTTTATTAAATGATGCTCCGAATATTTAATTCTTTACCTCTTTTTAGATATAAGAGTAGATATTATTTCATCATGCGGTTACTACTTCCAATAGTGTAATCAAATAGAATAAAATCGATGGCTTAGTATGAAAACCTCGTATGGCACAAAAAATAAATTTTACAGGAGGCACAAAAAACTGATTTGCTGCACTATTTTGCCTAAAAAGATATTATTTTTTTTACATGTTTTGGATTTGAACGAACACCTACGAAATGTGTTTAAGTTAGAAAACACACTGTAAACATTAAAAAAATGCAGCTAATCTTTCTTGAATGTACAGGGTCATCACACTAAATCCACATAATCTTGAAAGCAGCTGATATACGTAGTTCCTGTTCTTGTCTGTAGAGAGCAGCACTGCGCAGATGGAATTTTTGTAACAGCTGTTATATATAATATACGGAATTTTTCATACTAAGCCATCCAAATACCGTTTCGTGGTGCTGCAGTGGTTGGCAATCAAGAAGTAAAAGTTTAAAAAAGTGACGTCAAATTTCAAGACCAATTCCAAGTCAAGTAGCTGTTAAGGAATCTGTCACCGTTAGTTTTTATTTCTACGATTGTTTTTAATAATCTAGTTTGTTTACCTTAATGCAGGTCGGTTTTCATTTTTTTTTGCAGTTTATTTTTGGCAAAAGGCTCCAAATTTGATTGTAATTGCCGGGTTACATCTGTTTTTCTATCGCCTTTGGTATCCTACCTTATGCTTTACGTTGCTTTTACCCCTCGTAGTATTATGTACTAAATGTTATTTGGGCAGCGTGGGTAGGCAACTCAAAATTTGTAACGATGTTGCCAATTTAGCGGCGAGAAAATTCCTAGAATTAGCAGCATTGTGCGTGCGCCCACTGTTGCTTTTGAGAAGGACAAGGGCCAACGGCCATGTTTTACCACTTTCACGTCATTCTTCAAGCTGTGAACTAGGAAAATTTGCAGCTTCTGGTATTCAAGCCATCTTTATAGGATTTGTGCTGCAAATTTCCCAAAAATCTTTCCCGATTTAAGTTGCCTTTGGTTTTGTGTGAATTTTGTTGGTTTGCGTTGCCTTTTTGGCTGTTTCGGGAAAGAAATCTGCATTGCAGGACTTGCAGTTCGACGCCGCAGGGATCACGTGTTAGTGGAAAATACCCCTTAACATCTTGGGTAAGTTCTTCTAGACTTATTTTAACTGAGTATTTTCCGTATAAAACGGTACATTAATAGATTTATTTGGGTTTTCTTAAGTCGCGCTGGTGGTTCAGGGGATTTTCATTATTTTTTTTATATATTACGTCATGCGTTGGGCAAGTCGAATTTCAGTAAGAATTAATTATTAATTACCCTAATTACACCAATTTAAGGGGTTTGTTGTGGCCAATTTACTGCGAAAATCGCAGTTTTATTGAATTATTCTTTTTTGTTGTTTTTTTTGACAGTTACGTTAATTGGCTACTCTAATTAGCGTTAAAGTTTTAATAAATCGCCGTTAGATGGCGCTGGTGTATAGATCATTTGTTTCTTTTAGTATTAATTAATTTTCTGGGGTAAAATTACCTTCTTTTGGTAATAAATTTCAATTACTAAGTTTTCTTGTCATAATTTTTCTTTTTGAGATTTTTATTCAGGGTATAAGTATCTGGGTGACTGTTCGAGACCTATTTATTATTTAAATTGCCAATTTAGTAAGCCGGAGAGGCTTTTGTTATACTTAACAAAAATTAGTTATTTAGTTTTTTTACCTTATTTAATTATCATTTATCAATGATATTTAAGTTATTTTTATTTTGTTGTTATCTTCTAATTCTACAAGATAGAGTGTTTTTTTTAAGACAAAAAAAAGCAAACAAGTAAATATATCGTGATTGAACTATTTAAATTATCAGTCAAAAACCTACTTATTATTTCTTTTGCCAAGTAAAAAATAAAGATCAATAAATATGTTTTGGGCTTTTACCTACGATTAAATACAATCGTATGGATATATTACCTTTTATTTTACACTAGTTAAGTGATCGTTAATTAACTTTTGGTAGCTAGGGAATATGTTCTTTTTTTTTGTGTCAATGGAAAAGGGCATAATTTTTTTTTTTAAACTAGTTTACTGAAACAATTTTATTTTATGTTGTCTTTACTTAATGGGATTGTTTTTTTTATGATTAATTAACGTTGCTTACTTAATAAGTAATTATTTTTTTGTTTACTGAAAGGTCTCGAACCAAGCACCAGATTTTAAAGTTTCCTTTTATTAACTTTTTTTAATGAAACACATACAGTATGGGATTTGAGGGAATTTTCTTGGGATTTTTAAAGTCGCTTAATTACCTTACGTTTTATTGGGTTTTAATTAGTATTGAATTTTGTAGGGTTCTTCGGACGGGCCATTTTTCTGCTGGGCCATTAATTAATTTTGAAAGGGTTTTCGTTTTTGTTTGGATGAGCCATCGATTTGGTAGAAGTTTTCTTGGGACGGGTCAGAGATAGTGACCAACTGTTAATGTGTTGTTTGTAGTTTTGGACACCATCCCTCTTCACGGTGTAGTGGCTGGCACACCTGCCATCACTTGGATTCAACAAAACAGGCAACATTAAAATTAATTTACTAACAATTTTTTTAACACTTTTCAAGAAACAATTTAGGACTCTAGCTTTTAAATTTTTACCATATTGTTATAAATTATTTGCGGCCCTTTCTTTTATTTTTATTGTAATATATTTTTTTTTTGGTAAATCTTAATTTTCTTATTGGTATTCAAATGGTGCACGTGGTCATTAAATTATTGTTAATTAAATAAGCGGTATTCTTATATATTTTTATATTTTATATATTTTTTGTAGACTTATATTTAAAATTTATTCTTTTCATCTTAGTATAGAAAATTTAACAGTTATTCAGCGCATTCACCATTTTATTTCGATTATATATATATTTTTTATAAACTTTTAAATTATAAATTTAAATTTTGTAATCTTATAACCCAGCGCATTCACCATTTTATTTTGATTTTTTTTTTAATGTAAACTTTAAATTACAAATTTATAATAAATTATATTAACTATTTGTTTTAAATATAGTGTTTTATTTGGCTCGCCTAGTGTCTCCTTTTTTCTAATGTTAATATTGTTTAGTAAAATTTTCCTTGTCTTTGAGTGGTAGTAAAGTTGAACGAGAGTTCCCAATTAAATCTTGGAAGGTCTCTGCTAGGCCTGGCACCAAAAGCAGTGGCGCCCAGTTTAACCCCCCCTACTCTCCGGCAAATGAGTTAGGGCATTTTTGCACGCTCTCTCGGCTACTCACCTTCAGCTTTACTGTACTTTTGCTATTTAATTGTTATTAATTTTATTTAAAGAAAAATAAAAAATATATATTTTTTTTTAAAGGCTGCCAACGGCCAAATAAAAGTTGGAAAAGTGTTTTTAGGCCAAAACACTTGGGCTAAAGCAACTGCGTGACAAATCTTTAATTAAAAATACCAGCTGAGATCTTGACGAAAGGTCCTGAATAATTCTCCAATGACGTACGGATTGAAAACCAAAAGAATAACTTAAATATCTTTGTTTTTATACAGGGTGTCCCAGAATATGTGGCAATCTCTCGGAATCTAATAGAAAACCTAAAATATTATGACAAGTTCCCATAAACTTTTTTCCTATGACCCACCCCTACGGAGATACAGGTGCATAACGGATGCCCCTGGAAATCGTTTTTTTTTAAATAACTTTTAAAATGCTAGGCGTAATTTAATATTTTTAAATGATAGTTATAACCAATAAATCATATTTGGTTATTTAGTTTGCCAGGGCGACTAGCTCTGACACAATAATAGCATTTTTTAATACCCTGTATGATAAAGGCTCGACAAAATATTTTTGGGTAGCTTTTACTAAACTAAAAGGTTTCTTGATTGGCATCGATAAAATCAACTGTTTACGAGAAATAAAATATCATAGTTGGTATTTTTACATTATACAGGGTGTTTTTAATTGTACGTCAATATTTAGGGAAAATTTTGGGTCCATTTTAAGAAGAAAACTTCATGTGAACGTATGTCCAAACGTTCAACTTTTGAGATAAGGGTGGTAAAATTTTCAAAAAATTCATTTATTATTAATATCTGTTATACCACTTTAGATATTTTAATGAAATTTGGCATACTGTACTATGTATCAAGAAGCAGTTTTTGATGTACCACATTTTTTTTTTTTATTTCCACCAGTGGCGTTCGTACAGAATTTGACCTGTCTATTTTTGCAAATAAAAAAAATGAGGTACACTAAAAAATGCTTCTTGATACATCGTACATGTATGCCAAATTTGATTAAAATATCTAAAGTGGTATAACAGATATTAATAATAAATAATTTATTTTTGAAAATTTTACCACCCTGTATCTCGAAAGTTAAGACATTTAGGACATACGTTCAAATAAAGTTTTCTTCTTAAAATGGACCCAAGAATTGTTTCCTTAAATATTGACGTACAATTAAAAAACATTCTGTATAATGTAAAAAAAATTACCAGTTATGATATTTTATTTCTCTTAAACAGTTGATTTTATCGATGTCAACCAAGAATACCTTTTTTTTTAGTTTAAGTTTAAAGCTATCCAAAAATAATATTGTCCGACCTTTATCATACAGGGTATTAAAAACTTTCTATTATTGTGTCAGAGCTAGTCCGTCCCTGGCAAACTTAATAAGCCAAATATGATTTATTGTGTTCATTTTAAGAGTACTTAGCTAGTAACCATCATATTAAAAAAACATTAAATTACGACTAGTATCTTAAAAGTTATTTAAATAAAAACAATTTCCAGGGGCATCCGTTATGCACCTGTAACTTCGTAGGGGAGGGTCAGAGGAAAAAAGTTTATGGGAACTTGTCATAATATTTTTAGGTTTTCTATTAGATTCCGAGAGATTTTCCACATTTTCTGGGACACCCTGTATTTTATTTTTTTGCCCCAATGTTTTCTGTATAGTACAAAATCAGGTGGGTATCTTTATTTTACTCAATTTTTTTAAAATGTGTATTTATGACACAGAAAAATAATACATTATACTTAAAATCAAAAAATACAAAAAGCCAATTCAGACATCTCAAACGATGTATGTAAAGACATTGGTAAAATCACAAACCAAACTGATTGAGTGTTAACACGCTTCAGGAATTTTAAGAATTTTAAGCTGTGACCTTTAAAAAATTAAGAGGAAATAAATGTTGCAAATCTTGGAAAAACGGAATTAAAGAATACATAAATATTTTTATAATATTTTTTTATTGACTTAAGACTACTGACAGATACTTGCATAAGACATAAGTACTAGCTTTATATTTGGAGCAAATCACCTCTAGTGCCGACTAAAAACTCAGGTGTCTCAACAAGTTTTTACGAGGCGAAATCTGATGCGCGCATGGGATGAGCAAATAAGTTTTGCGCAATGTAATTTCGCCTTAAGATACGCAATCATACGACTTTTAAATGTTTAACCGTGTTGTGTTATGATTTTAAATTATTTTTTTTATTTGTAGGAAAGCATATTAAATGAATAGATTTTCTTCCACCTATAGAACATATAATGGTCTAAAAGCTAGAGCCGAAAAATCATCGTCATCAGTAATATGGAGTTTCTCCCGTAAAATTAATAATCAAACGAACTTACCTGAAGTGAAGTTCGATGTTAATTATATGAAGCGTCCATTCCGAATGTATCACTTGACCACGTAGTACGCCCCTGTCGTGCTTATACTCAATAGTTGAAAGTTTTATCTCGCTGTAACTCTCATTTATATAGATTTTTGGATAATCGCAAAAGAAATAGGGAAAGGGAGGGTGGGAGTGATACATTCGGAATGGACGCTTCTTATAATTAACATCGAACTTCACTTCAGGTAAGTTCGTTTGATTATTAATTATATTTCAGCGTCCATTCCTCTGTATCACTTGACCACGTAGTTGTTTAGAGTATTGGTTGCGATTATCCATACAAGTTGTGAATGGTTATTTTCAATATAATTAAAAGTTGTTAGGAAAAATAAACAAACAATACGTGAATAACATGTTAAAACAAAGCTATATTTTATCTTAATATTAATGTAAAGATTAATTGTACAAAGATATTATTTCTGTGACGATGATAAAATTGTTGTTGCAAATTGGGAATTAACACATACAGGTTTGTTATAAAATTTTGTGAACGTTGTTTGTTCCGTCCATCCCGCTGTCTGCATGATGCATTGAACAGACAGCCCGTGTCTATGTGCACTCGATGTAGAAGCGTGTCGAACTGAATGGGTTTAAATTTATTGGTATCTATTCCGGCTTCTTTTAGCGATTCCTTAATCCAGCGGCTAAGGCTTTGTTTTGTGGCAACTCTATATGGGCTTTTATATGTTAAGAATAAAAATCTTGGTCTGGTTTTCGATAGCCCATAGTTTTTCTTTGTAGGCTATTAATGTTGATGCCGCACAAACAATAGGATTTTCCGTGAAAAAGGGTATTTGTAAACATGGTTGGGTTTTATTTATTCCGGAAGTTTTTATTGGGTCAGATATAAAAATCTGTAAACCTGCTGAGCTTTCGAAAACATTTGATATTCGAATTAAAAATATTGTTTGTATTCTGTGACCTGTCACGAGTGATAAAAGGGTAACTAATTTGTATGATATTTGTTTTATTGTCAATTTTGTGTTTGGGCCCAGTTTCTCATAATAATTTATGACCTGAGCCGGGTCCCAAGTGTTGTTGTATCTAGGCGTTGACGGGTTTATTTTAGAAATTGCTTTCATGAAACGCGATACTCTTGAGTCGGTTTCAATATGATTTTTTAAGATAAGTCTTAATGCAGATTTATGTGAGTTCATAGTACCGTATCTGTAATTTTTTGTTTCAAAAATGTTTTGAAGGAATTTTATAACATATGAAATTGTGGGATTGTATAATGAAATTTTGTTTATTTGACAGAATTCCCACCAAAGTTTATATGTGGACTCGTATTGCTTTATAGTCGAGGGCGATATTGACTTTAACATTGTATTAGTTGCGCATTCTGGTATTTGTTTTTGTTTAAATCCTTCGGAGATAATTTTGCAGCTACCAGGATAAGGCTCCTTGCTAGAGGATGTTGATCTCTAAAAGGAGAAAAAAGAATATATTATTGGGTCCCAAATATACTTTTTGTTTAAGTTTTCGAAAAGAGGGTACCATGGTTGGCTAGGCCACCAGGTACATTAGTATTCCTCTGCTTTATCGTTTATTATTTTGTTAAGTGTTCTTAGAATTAATGAAAACGGTGGGAATGCATAAAAACACGAAAAATTATTCCACTGCAGAGTAAACGCATCTACTGCTATAGAATTAGATCTGGTTTCCAAGACACATATTTTTTACATTTGTGGTTAAGATTTGAAGGAATAGATCAATATCTGGCTGTCCAAATTCAGATGTAACTTGGGTTCAAAATAAACTGAGATAAGGTCCACTCTGTACTATTGACATTGTTCTAGATGTCTATCTGCCTCGTGGTTTTCCGATGATGTAATATATGATGCAAATACCAGATATTGCGCTTTTGCACCATTGCCATTTCTTTGCTAGTGACGCAAGATTTGTAAATTTAGTACCCCCCACTTTGTTTATATAACGATAGGGCCGTTGTGTTTCGTTCGTATTAAGATATGTACATTTTGTATTTTTGGTAAAGCATTTTATGCCATAAAAATTGCTAAAATTCTAATTCATTTATATTTATGTCTTTGTTTTTCATCCCACCAGCCATTGGTTGTTTGGTTACCCGAATATGCGCCCCAACCTGTTAAGGATGAGTCCGTAAAAATTACCATATGAAAGAATCGAATTTAACATTGTTATTGGCCATAAAATATTATTAAACCACCAAGAGAGACTTCAAGTGCCTCTGCGCCTAATTTCATCTTAGAATCGTAATTTTATTATTGGCCTCAGAGCGATATATTTGTCCTTTCAAGTGCCTTGGTATATAACCAACCATATTTTATGGCTGGGCAGACTGATATTAATATTCCGCAAAGTCAGATATCTCTAACGTTATGGATTTTATTATTTTTTTGAAATCGTTGAATGTAATTTTTAATTTGTCGCTTTTCCCCCGGTAATTCAGCAACATTTTTCACTATTATAAATAAATCCTAGAAAAGTTTGTTTAGTTTTTGGAATTAATCTACTTTTTTCGTAATTTATAATAAATCCTAATTTTCTAAAAGTTTAATTGTATATCGAGTATTGTTTTTGCAGTCCTCATATGTATTTCCAAATATTAAGAAATCATCTAATAATTTACGCAACATATATGTTGTTTCCGATATTTTTAATAAGGGGTTTTATTAGTTTGTAAACAATAGGGTGCGGAGGACAAGCTGAATGGTAGACAAGTAAATTCATAGTTGTTTTTAAATAAAATCTCAGATATTTTCTGTTTTTTATCAACGGAAAGTAAAAATAAGCATCTTTAAATCTATGGTTGACATAAAGCAGCCATTTGGAGTAATTTCATGGCTGTTCTAAAATCTTCCATTTTAAAATGTGATGCATTTACGTATGTGTTAAATTCACGAAGATTTAAATGAACCTTTTTACCCCATCTGGCTTGTCCCTGAGAAAATTGGAGAGATAAATTGATCATTTGTTGTGATACATGTTTTAATAGCCCCATATCTAATAATTTCCCTATAGCAATGTTTATAAAATGCTTGTCTTGTTTATTGAATTTTGTATAGGAGCTTTTTTGCAAGTTTCTGAGAGGAATGGTATAACCTTCAGCCATGATAATAATAACTTGCTTGGCGTGATATTTTGCCACTCTTTTCCTATAATATTTTAGGTGCCGCAAAACTGTATCACTACTGTTATTTCCTTCCTGTATTGTCGTTGATCTGGTTTGAGAAGTGGCCCTTTTGTGCTCCCATCGCTCTCGTCGTCGATAGGGGGGGCGAGCTCTGTTTTAAAGCATTATTAGGTTATAGCCAGTGTTGACCCCCTTTTTTTTGGGGTGTTTGTTGTATGGCGTATGCGTATAATTAAATTTGTTTTGGGATGTTGAAGGCTGATCTTAGGTCTTTACTTGTCCTTTCAAAGGATTTTGCTTCTTTTACCTTTTCTGTTATTCTGTGCCAAACAAAAATTTATGGTTTGGTTTTTTCCACAGCTTTGACAGATTTACTAAGCCAGGGGTTATTAGATTTCGCCTGACCATCGTTATGTTGTATTGTAAATCTGTCAGAATACGACCAGAGTCACTTAAACATTCCAGAAGGTTCTCTTTTATCCCTTTGGCAATATCCATTTGTCCATTAATATAATCTCCATTCTTAGAAAGCGCTACTAGGCCTTTAGATAATTGATTTTGTTGAGCTTGCAAATTTTTATCTCTATTTAAATTGGGATTAGACAAAATATTTCTAATTTCTGGTTTACTGGTGAGCCATGGCTTGCAGTTGGAAGGAAGCACATATTTGTTTAGCAATGTGGTTTTTTCCTCCTCTCCAATCCATTAAATAGTACATGACTCCATCTGAAGTTGGCGCAGGGTGTATTAGAGCATTTTTATCGGGTTTTGTTCTGGATTCATGCCCAGAATTTTAATAAGATCGTCCGATATATCTTCATCGTTGTGAATTTATAATACTGGAGAATCTATGTTATGCCCAGTAGAGGGTTCTAATGAGGCCCATCTCGCGGATTGTGATCATCCATTTGTAATATGTGACTCGCCGAATTTTCAGAGATTCGATCTCACTGCTTGCGAGATCCCGGCCTCCGGGCCACGATTATCTCTTTGCAGTCTTGAGGTTGAGGGATGTGGACTCAAGCTGCGTGATCTAGACCTATGGTAGATGTCGATCTGCATCTGGGTCTTGATCTACGATCGTTTGTCTTTGCTCTGCGATTTTTGACCCTGAGCGTTGTTTGTTTTCTACGTTTATTTTTGCGCACTTTCCGTTCCAGTTTCTAATCTTTTTCAGCAACTCCTTTTGGAAATTTCATCTCCTGAGTCGCTTGATTCAGAACTCATTTTTGCTAAAATGCTAAAAAAACAACAAGAAAGGCATATATAGTTTTTGTACTTACATTTCCTGATGTTGATATATTTATGTATATCCAAAAGGAGAAAATACACACCTTAAAATGCACACACACCATTCACTAAGAGAACAAAGAAAAATTTCGTAATCAGCTTTGATTCACGCGTATCGATAATTCCGAAGAATTTGATCCGGTGTCATACGCGTCAAGCACTAAAAGGCGAATGAGAGTTACAGAGGGAACCTGAGGGAACACGGGCACTAGATAAAACTTTCAACTAGTGAGTATAAGCACGACAGGGGCGTACTACGTGGTCAAGTGATACAGAGGAATGGACGCTGAAATATAATATGTTCATTTAGTATTGTTAATTATGTTTCCTTGCAGGCTGATAACCTATTGGATACAGGGGTAGCAATAAGCGGTAAAAGTGCAAAATTTTTGAAAAAAAAATCGTCACCGATAATATGTCAGCCATTATAGCCCCTTAAAGTTGAACCCCTAAGGTGTCTAAATCCAAAGGGGCTAACAGTTACGTGAATACCGAGGGCAGTAAAACGGGGTCGAATGATCCCGAGCGCTTACTTTATACTGGGTGTTTTTTATTTATTTATTTTCATATTCAATATTTAAGGGGGCAATTTTTGGGTCCACTTTAAGAAGAAAACATTATATAAACGTCATAAGTTTTGAGATACAAGGTGGCAAATTTTTTCAAAATAAATCATTTATTATTAATATCAGTAATGCCACTTTAAATCTTTAAATATTTTAGTGACATTTGGCATACATGTACTATGTATCAAGAGGCTTATTTTTAGTGTACTACATATTTTTTTAATTTCCTTCAGTGGCGTTTATACGGAATTTGAACTGCCTATTTTGGAAGATATTGATGGTACGCCACTGATTTCTCTTAAAACATTTTTTTTTGGAAATTCCCAATCATTTATAAGCAAAGTTGATCACTTGATTTTTTTCAATCAAAAAACCTAAGGTGTCTAAGTCCAAAGGGGCTGACAGTTACGTGGATACAGAGGGCATTAAAACGAGGTCGAACTTCCGAGCGCTTACTTTTAATTGTCAATATTTAAGGGGGCGCTTTTTGGGTCCATTTAAAAGAGAAAATTTTATATGAACGTATGTCCTAAACGTCCTAGGTTTTGAGATACAGGGTGGGAAAATTTTCAAAAATAAATCATTTATAATTTATATCAGTAAAACCACTTTAAATATTTTAATAAGATTTGGCATACATGTACTATGTATCAATAAACATTTTTTCTGTACTGCATTTTTTAAATTTTCACCAGTGGCGTTTGTACGGAATTTGAACTGCCTATTTTGGCAGATATTGATAGTACGTCACTGATTTCTCTTAAAATAAAAAACATTTTTTTAATCTCCAATCATTTCAAATAACAATAATTTCTCTGCATGATCATAACAATGTCGGTAAATAATATCACCATACAAAGATATATCTATATTTAATTTTTCTAGGTGAAAACCGTGCGTCGGACTAAAAAAATTATGAGTAGATTTGATCTCTTGATTGTTTTTAGACCGACGCACGGTTTTTACCTAGAAAAATTAAATCCAGATATTTCTCTGAAAGGTAATATTGTTTACCGATATTGTTATGATCATACCGAGAAATGGTTTTAATTTTTTTAAGCGGAAACCGTGCGTCGGATTAAAAAAAATTAAGTGATTAACTTTGCTAATAAATGATTGGGAATTTAATTTTTTTTTTTTATTTTAAGAGAAATCAGTAACGTACTATTAATATCTTCCAAAATGGGCAGTTGAAATACCTCTTGATACATAGTACTGGAATGACAAATTTTATTAAATCTAATCTATATCTAAAGCGGTATTACTGATATTACCAATAAATTATTTATTTTTGCAAATTTTGCCACCCTGTAGCCCAAAACCTAGGATGTTTGGGACAAACCTTTATATAAAGTTTTCCTCTTAAAATGGACCCAAAAAATGCCCCCTTAAATACTGACATTCAATTTAAAAACACCCTGTATGAAGTAAGCGGTCGGAATAATTTGACCCCGTTTGACTAACTTCGGTATCCACCTAACTTTCAGCCCCTTTGGATTTAGACGCCTTAGGGGTTCAACTTTAAGTGGCCAAAATGGCTGATATATTATCGATGACGATTTTTTTCCCAAAGATTTTGCACTTTTACCGCTTATTGCTACCCCCTGTATCCAATAGGATGTCAGCCTGCGCGAGGATATAATTAACAATACTAAATGAACATGTTTTACGGGAGAAACTCCATATTACTGATGACGATTATTTTTCGGCTATAGCTCTCCGTCTATAAGATATGATTTATTTTTACATATTTAAAAAAAAATTATAGTATTATAACATTTTAAATACATTTTTTTAACGTTTTAAACCATTGGTCTAATCGCATTAGTTAGTTGTTTATCTTAATCCCATAAATATTACAATAAAACCTTTCCACTTAGAAGTTATTACGTCATAAATAAAAAATTGGTTTTGATGTTTTTAAAGATTATATATTATAAATTTTTAAGGGTAAATTTAAATAATTACAATTTTGTCTTTGTTTATTTGGTTTTTATTATTTTTTGAACAATTTTTTAAGATTTTCATCGGTCAATCGACTCTGTGCACTCTATGCGTGTACACGTTTACAGGTCTATATTCTGGGACTTCCAAAGTAGCCGCCTCTTGCATGTCTAAAAGGTAACCTAAAGAATATTTTGTAATAAAGAATTTCACTAGGACTATATGATTTAGATCTAATAGTGTTTTGTGTTTTAAATATAATTACAATAATATTAACAATAAGTACTATTTTAAAAACAAAAAATACTATTGGATTTTAATTAACCTACACAAAATCATACAATATAAATGAAAATATATAGAATATATCTATTACAATTTTCGTTCTTCTTTGCAGCATTTCTTGTATATTGTTATCTTTTGATTTTACTATTTAACTTTTTTTATAAATAAAGAATTAATGAATAATCAACTAATGTAACTTTAAAGAGAAACAACTTTCGTCTATCTATCTACACCTGACATAATTTTAAGAACACAAAAATCCTTTTTTCATTTATAATGTTTTCACCTCCACATTTTATTTTATGCTAATGCATTGAAAGCTATTTACAAAATAAGTTAAGGAACAATATTTTTGGTTAAATAAATTACATATTATGTATTTAACACATATTAACAAAAATTAAACATCTTTATTAAAATATTGGCGATAATTATCGCTTTTTTATTTTAATTTCTAAAAATTCACATCCTTTTAAGAATAAACATATAGTGCACTCCATGCTATAACAAATAAAAGGTATAATATTGTGCACATCACTCGCTGACGTAAGCGAGTGATTTAATAAAGTTATTTGTATTTTATTTCTAAATTCAATTTAGCGATTGCTTAGTGTTGTTATATTTTGTTGTTTGACTATGTAAAATGCAACTATAATATTTCTAAACATTCAAATTTTAAAATTTTCCTTTTTGAATAATATAACTTTTAATGTATGCCTTAATTTTGTGTGGGAGCATATATCTTAAAAAAATGGTATTTTATAATAATAAATAATACCTCTTTTAGTTTTAAATATGTTTTTTTTTTTGCTAGCTTGCATGCATTTTTTTACCAAATTGCATTTAAATTTAATAGACAATTCTCTTATTGACGCCTATTAATCATAAATTGAATTCATTGTGCCATAAGCACACTCATTGGTGTGCAACATTCGTCAACATCATAAATATTTTGTTACTTGGGCTACTATCATTTATCCAAAATATGTATTAAGAACAAAGGCAATATTTAACAATTTTGACCTAAAGGATATTTATAACTTGCGTCATCAATGCTTTTTTAAGAAGTTTTAGAATTTTAATATCCCTGCATGAATCTAGCAGCTACATCTGTAGATCAATATTTTAATATTGGGAAAAGGTAAAGACTTATTAGTTTCGGTTCTACCAAAAAGTTGTGCTATAAAATGGTAGCCAAATTTTACCTTTTTTTCATTCTTTAAATTCCTAAAATCCCAATGGTTGCCTGCTAATTTGGGTCACCCTGTACCAAGACAGGCCTACCTTAAATGCATAAAAAGTGTATTTTTTTACGCAAAATACACTGAATAACTAAAATAATATTTTTAAACAGTTAGGTACTTTAATTTAAAGAAAATCATCTGTATAATTTTTTTAAAAGTTTTGTCTGGTTTTAAATATATTAGGAAAAACCCCTTACTGTCTTTTTTACTTTGTGCTTGTTCGTTTTCAAGAACCACATAAGTTGTTCATTTATTTTGCTTCTCACCCAAGAAAGATCTATTCAAATAATATGCCACCGCAAGTTCTCGGTGCTAAAAGATTATGTGAAAGGAACAGGAAGTCAATTTAGGTGTCAAGGCTTTTTTATTAATGTAGAAGCATTTGTACAATGAAAATGATTCTGATTGATTGCGAGTAAGCACGCTCTTGGAATCTTAACCATTTGCTTTCTAGCATACTTGGAATTCCTAAGAAGAAAGCTCTTAAGATAAATCTTTTAAAAGGTGCGCAGATAAACAAAAAATAAGGAATTTTATTGTTATGGATTTATATTAATTTAACTGACTTTTGCCTTGTTCAGACACCGCGTCACTACAAAACTCTTTAAATGTGTTATATCAAAACATAAGGTAACTAATAAAAAATATTTATATTAAACTTAATATGACACTAATGTGACTAGCTGAAATGCTAACATACAGTTTATTCCATTTTAGACACGTATCCAATAAAAGGGTTAAAATTTTTGTTATTTAAGTGGCGTAGTTAGTTTTTATCCTAAAAATTTTATTTTTTAGGATATAACCCAAACTTCTATCTTTTCATATGGAATTATAGGACACTTTGTATATTTAATTTTATTTTCGTTATTAAATAGAAAACCTCAGTTAAAATTACAACTTGTTTAAATAATATTAATAATAATAGTAATTATTATAACAAAAATAGAAACAATAGCGAAGGTAAACAAAAAAATTATTAACCATTAATTATGGCATTATTAAATTAACACTAACAGTATAAATATATTTTAAAACAATAATCTATATTTTAAACTTGTTGAGCCAAATGTTGAAAAAATTGAGTATTCACATTATTGGCGAATGACCTGCATAGTTGGTCCAGTGAAAGATAACAAAAAACACGTAATGATCAATTTGGATCAAATAATAGGGAATCTATCATTTCATTTAATAATAACACAGGTCAACATTGGATTTAAAATAAAACACCCAAGGTGGTCTAGTCCTACTAGAGTTTTTGAGGTCTCTGAATACAATGAGTGAGTTAGTTAAGCTCCATTACGTCATGTTTAAGGTCATTGCAGGTCGTCTTTACTTGACCTGCGAATGACCCTAAACATGACATAATGGAGCTTAACTAACTTACTCATCGTATCGTACTTTAGTAGGACTAGACCACCTTGGGTGTTTTATTGTAAATCCAATGTTGACCTGTGTTATTATTAAATAAAATAATAGATTCTCCTATTATTTGGACCAAATTGGTGATAATGTGTTTTTTTGTTAACTTTCACAAGACTAACTATGCCGGTCATTCGCTAATGATTTGAGAACTCAATTTTTTAAACAGTCATCCTGATGTTAATCCATTTGGCTTAACAAGTCCGCAGGTTCAAATCAGTAGTTTGTTTAAACCCGCGACGCCTTTCGAAGCCGCGACCCCTCCTAGAGGTCATTCAAGATCTTTGAAAGGAACCTTTTGGTAAAACAGTTAAAAACCGTCAAAAAAATCCGAAAAACTAAACGTATATGTTTTTTCTATAGCCAAGTCCGAATACAAGGTCGGTCAACCCCCATCGCGTCAAGTTCAAGGTCATTCGAAGGTCAAGTGGAAGAGTAACCTTCGGAAAAATTTGAAAAAAAATTATACATTGTTTTTTAGGTCGCTCAATTTAAATACTTTACACTAATAACACAGGTCAACATTTGATCTACGCGGAAACGCCGGAAGCGATTAGGTGCTACTAGGGTTTTTGGGGTCACTAATTACGATGAGAGGGTTCAAGGTCATTTGAAGGTCAAGTAAATGTCGCTAAATCTTAATTCGGCGTTTATTTACATCTATCCTATGAGTCATCCAAGGTTATTTTAAGGTTATTTTAAATAGTTTCTGTAATAAAAATGTTAAGTACGATTCGAAAAATCTAAAAAAATGTATGCATATAGATAGACCTAAAGTGTAAATAAACGGCGGATTCGGATTCAGCGACCTTGAAGACATTTGCAGATTTTTTTGATGGTTTTTTCTTCACTTGACCTTCAAATGACTTTGAACCTGACGTGATAGAGGTTAACTGACTTTCTTATCGTAATCAGCGACCCCAAAATTCATAGTTGCACCCCCAATACTCAACATCCTTGTTACCATATAACCCTAATTCCCAATATACAATAACCTAGTTACCAATAACCCTATACTCTAATGATTTGGCACACAATTCGTAACGAATCTTTAGTGTGCAAAAGTGGTCTATTTTTGGGGTATTTTTAGAGCCACCCTTTATTATAGGTTCTCGGTATTTCAGATCAGTTAATTTCTTACGATTTAACTTCTTGGCAATTACTGTATTTTCCTCAACATATGTGCTAAAAGTTTTGCTTCATATTCCAATGATGTACAGTAATATTCAAAAAAAAGGCGTACAAGAATTAAAGCGAGAGCCACGTTCGTCATATTTGCGTAAAACCGGCTGATGTCAATGTTTCTTTATTTGAGGTAATTAGATGATGAAGGTTATGGAAAATGTCATCCATTGGTGTGACATCAATAAAATAAAGAAAACAAATTTATATAAATGATGTACAGTTGTATTTATAAAAAAAGGGTACACGAAACAGTTTTATAAAAATTACAATAGAAACAAAAAACGATTAACAAGAATAAATAAAATTTAATATTTGGTGATATATCCCTGTTTTTCTATTACTTGAGCCAGTCTATTCGGAATTGACCGAATTATATTTGATACAATATTTGGATCAAGCTCTTCCCAGCACGCATGTATTATTTCCCATAAATCTTCTGAATTTTGTGTCCTAAAATTTCGATTATATATTTTTTTACCATTATACCTCAAATATTTTCGATTGGTTGATATCGGGACTATAAGTGACCCAAGGCAGTACTTCCACATTATGGGTTTGAAACCAGTGGGTTACAGCATTGGCCGTATGGACTGGACAATTATCTTGTTAAAATATGAACGTATTATTGGGATACATTTGCTCAGCAGTTGGTAACAATATGTTTTCTAAAATGTTAATGTAATTTCCGGCATTAAATCTTCCCTCTATTTGCCAGCAAACACCAGGTCCATGAACACTTATCCAGCCCCATACATTTACAGAGAAACGCCCATGTCTAGAAGTGAGGGGGTTAGTATATCGCTCTTCAAACCTTGTATTGATTGGACGGTAAACACGAATTTGGCCGTTATAAGTCGACTGGAATGTCTTTTTATCAGTAAAAATGACCCTGTTCCAAAATTGAGGGTTGCGGTTATATAATTTAAAGCAAAAATAATCCTTTATTGTCGCCGTTCTTCGTTAAGAAACATTTTTTTCGCAGCTGGGCGACATTTTAGTTCAGATTCCTTTACTCTCCTGCTGGGGGTAGGTTGGGAGGCAGGAAATGCTGTATCAATAACAGCATCCTTGCAGTTGCAAATGGATTATTTTTAAATATCCCAAGAAAACAGCATCCTGTTCAGGGTTGGAAAGTTTGGGACGACCTGAACCAGTTTTCCTCTTTAGGAAATCTTCTTGTTTCCAGCGTTGCTTAATTTTCAATATAGTTTTTTTATTTCTATTATACGACTGCGCTACAGCACGAATTGACCATTCTTCTTCGATTCTTGATAAAATTTAAGCCTTTAACTTCAGACAACTGACGAGGCATTTTTATTTTCTTCTGTCAAAGTTTATCAAACGTTACCACCATGCATTTTTAAAATGAATTACACCGACGCCAGTGCTTTTGATAATCTATGACGTGTGATAACCTCCAATAAACAATCATTTATACAAGCCGGTTTTACGCAAATATGGCAAAACTTGCCTCCCTTTTTAATTCGTGTACGCTTTTTTTATAAATAAAACTGTATCTAGCAAATTTTTATTAGTTAAAACTTTACTTTCCTCCTTATTAATTTCTATACCATCATCAGGATTTGTATGAACAGAAACTGAAAAAGTCACAGATATGACGGGTGTGTATAAAATACAATCTTTGTTTGTTTGGTTATAGCTTTTACGTCTGTTAAGCAGAAGTAACAGTCGGTGCTATGGTATTGTATTCGGACTCGGCGGCCATAAAAATAAACCCATTAATTATTTTAATTTTTTTGACGATCTTAAACTGTTTTATTAACAAATTTCCTTAAAATGACCTTGAAATGATCTTGTACTAACCAGAGCTTACCCCCTGGGAAGCGTCGCACGGTCATGCAATCTGTGGATTTGAACTTGCGGGTCTCGAAAATATATTTTATAAATAAATTTTAACAAATTTTTCCGAAGGTTTCTTCCCTGCTTGACCTTTGAAGGACCTTGAACCTGACGCGAAAAAGTTTATACGTATGTTTTCGCGGCCCGTAAGTTTGAATCCATAGTTTGTTTGATCCTGCGACTCCTTCCAGAGGTCATTAAAGGTCATTTCAAGGTCATTTTAAGAAATTGGTCAGTAAAATAGTTAAAAATTCTCGCAAAAATCTGAAAAAGTTATCTTGTATGTTTTATCGGTGGTCCAGTTCAAATGCAAGGTCAGTTACCCCCATGGGAGTACGTTATACGTTAACTTTTTCAGATTTTTTCAAAAGTTTTTAGCTGTGCTACATACGTATAAACATTTTCAAATTTTTCGGAAGGTTTCTTCTCTACTTGACCTTCGAATGACCTTGAACTTAACGTGATAAAGTTTAACTCACCCACCCATCGTATTCACAAACTCTAGTAGCCCAAGACCACCTTGAGTGTTTTATCGTAGATCAAATGTTGGCCTGTGTAATAATTACAAGCACAAATCCAACCACCTTTTCCTATTTTGCAATTTGCGCAAACCAAGTTAACTCGCAAAATTTTCACATCCATGTAACACACCCATCCACACAATATTTGATAAACAGTTTCTTTACTTTCTCAATATTATTTAGTAAGCCTTATAAAATAGCGATCTACTAACGAAACTACGGATCCATATTCGAGGTCAGTACTGGCATCAGATCTATTTCTTTTTAACCTGAATGATGTTTTTTTCTAAAATAATTTTATCCATAGTTTTACGAATGATAGAACCCATCACCTCAATATTCAGTTTGTCAAGCCAGTCTCTAAGCCTGTTTTGGAAAACAATCGCAGGGTAATGCAGATATTTATTTCACAGTCATTTTACTCAATTAGAGATCATAAATCTTTTTTTTCTTATAGTTTTTAAAATACAATCATATTTGCTGTTGCGAAAAAAATGTGCCAATTGTGCACTACTTATAGGCGACCAAGTTCTGTAAAATTAAAATTTGTAAGTATTTTTTCTCTTCTAACACCTTTCAATAGAGCAACTCAGAGTACTACTCTTATGCATTCCTATACAGTGTGTTCCAAATTGGGCCTACATGTATTGGTAACTCGGGAACCATTAGAGCTACAGTGTTGGTTAAATTAGGAAAGTTTTAGACAATTTAATTGCAAAATTAAATCTGCTTTCAGATTTTTATTTTATGGTTGTAATATAAGAAAACCAAAATAGTATTTTAATTTGCCTTATAGAAACTCCAATTAGTTTAAAATTGCACATTATAACCTTTTAAAAGAATTAATTTAAATATTTTCAACTTTATTTGTTTTGAGATATTTACCCAAACTTTGGATTTTCATACGGACGCATATTAGATTTTTACATTTTTGAAAAGAGCTTTTCAAGAGCTTTTCATTGATGATCACAAGTCTAGGTTTTCAGATTCTTAGGCTCTAAAACGATAATTTTGTTTATTTGATAGTAGGCTTAGACTAGACTGCGTAATTGCCTGTTTATAAAAACAAATGATACCTTTCAGCGGCATCAACCTAACCATAGACCTTTAAGATTCTTAGTAATGAACTTGTTACCTATGGATCTTTGTGAGAGCAAAATTCAAAACTTATACAAAAAAGTGATGCTTTTGCAAAAATTAATACTTCTAATATTTCCTTAAACTGATAATAATTAAACATAACTGTAAAACAAAAATGTATCAGTAAACAAGAAAATAAAATCACAGTACATGTCTTCCTCCATTTTCCACAATTTTCGCATTTTTCCAACACCTTGCGGGTTACTCGGCGTAACGTGTTTCGGTTGATGGAAGCAAACACATCCCGTACCCTGTGTTCTAGTTACAGCCTAGTTTCGGGCGGAGGAAACTCGTACACCTCATTTTTGCGTGTCCCCATAGGTAAAAATCAGGGGGTGTGATGTCCGGTGATCTAGCTGGCCAAGCAATTGGCCCATTATTAGAGATTATGTTGTCATTAAAGGTATTTCTAAGGACCTCCATCACCTCCCTGGTACTGTGCGCTGGACATCCAACAAAAATTATCGTTTTTAGAGCTTAAGCAATCTAAAAACCTAGACTTGTGATACATCAATGAAAAGCTCTTGAAGAGCTCTTTTCAAAAATGTAAAAATCCAATATGACGTCCGTATGAAAATAAAAGTTTGGGTAAATATCTCAAAAACAGAAGTTAAAAACACATTTTTACTTAAATTAAATTCTTCTTAAAAAAGTGTTCTAATAATGTAGTAATCTTAAAACCGTAAAATTGGTAGTTTGCGAGCAACAGGCAAAAGTTAAAAATGCACCATTTTGGTTTTACTTAATTATCTCAAAAACCATGAAAGATAAATAAAATTTGAAAGCGAATTTAATTTTGCAATTAAATTGTCTAAAACTTTCTTTTTTAAAAACTGTAGCTCAAAAGGTTCCCAAAATTCCAATACATGGGGGTTTTGGGACACACTGTATTCCAAAAGCAAAAAAAAATATTAAACGGTACTCTTGAAACTTCCCGTAAAATAACAATGAGATGTCCCATTTGTAAGCTGCTTAAGGTTAACTTAAGAATCACATTTAAAAACCCTTTGAAGATCTAGCATCGCAAGTTTAAAAAACAGTTCAAAAAAATGTTCCATTTAAGAAAGGTTTCATGTTTTTCTCGTTAATACCTTATTCAAATTTAAAGAATATTTACCAAAAAACCAATTTTGCTAAGAGTTACCGAACATCAAAATGAGGCTAACATTTTTCGCGGCTTGGACTTAGTGCTAAAATCATTGTCGCTTGATTTATCATCTGGATTATGTAGCATCATTCGAATTGTAGTTACCATTTGTAAGTATAAAAATAGAAATCGATTTCCTGATTTTTTTATTAAAAAAGAAATCGTAATTGGTATTGGTAATTTGATTCCTTTACGAGGATCCGGATTTGTAAATCGATACCTTTTTTAAAGCATCCGTCCTAGCTCAGGTAAGTGATTACTTAATTTTTTGAACCACCCTTTGCATTTCCAATTTTATTCCGAACTCATTACAGTTATTGTGATGTCCTTATTGTAGTTACCAGTAAGACGGAAAATATATTTTTATTAGTATTTATTCTAAACTATATTGCAACCGTTACCTATTTTTTAAAAAAACTAGGCAGATATTTTGACAAACACTGAATAATTCCATTTAGAAACAACATTTTAATTTGGCATATTTGGTTAATAGACGATTTAATCATAGAAATAATTAACTCAAAGCCAACAAAACAGCCCTCCATTTTACCCGAAATAACCAAAGTTAGCACGAAGTCACATTATCAACTACTTTTAGAAGACCGACATTGTTTGTCATGGCTTCCCTATTTAGTGAACTTGGGTGTGGAAAATGCGTTTATTGAATTTAACGGCCGGTTGTACTTGCGTCTCTGGAGAGTTGTGGCAACTGACATTTGTTAAATCACGGTATTTTAGGGATGAGTAAATCTGATGTCAAACTCTGCTAAATATGTTAAATTGGGTATTTAGAGATTAAATGAATTTCTAGCAATGGTTATTTACAAATAAATGAATTTGGGCCTTTTTTTTTTAATT
>JAHBCN010012499.1:0-26487 GCA_019359885.1 Listronotus oregonensis
TTTTAAATATTTATATTATAAAAAAAAATTTAATTTTTATTATTTATTATTAAATTGTATATAAATAAGTGGACGATTCAAAAAGGCCATGCCTAAAAATAACCTAAACAAAATTTTTTTGAATTTTTTTTAAAGTATTAAAAATATATTCGATTTTGAACGTATATATTGGGGTATTAATCTTTTCTCTTATAGTTTCCGAGTTTTCCATTATTACTGTAGAACCTTTAGCGCTATCTATATAACTATTAACCCTATTATGACGGTAAAAGTTTCATGTGGATATTTGATATTATAAAAAACAACAATTTAATTTTTATTATTTATTATTAACATTGTGCACGTTTTACAATTTTTTTAAGAATTCTAATATTACACACATTACAACACTGGGTAAAAGACAAAGGCAAAAATTGTAGGCCAGTATTTTCTAGTTATACACCAAAAGTCATGGATGGACAGGGTTTTCGTTAAATAAGAGAATTGTTTCGGAGAATTCAGGAACTATCATAAAAATAGTACTAATATCGACGTATTTTATAATGGTTAACATAATATGTTAATTATGTCAGATTACGATACAGATAAATCAGGTATATAGCTCTCCTAAAAAGTGGAACGAATTTTGATTGGCAACATTGCTGGATAATACTAACAAGGTTATCCATTGGCAATATCGTTAACAGTCTTAAATACAGCCAAAAAATGCGTATTTACTAATTTAAGACTGCATACTTGAACTCTGGAATACAACCAGTACTTTAGCTGGCTTTGAAAGTGCTTTTAATACAGAATTAGATAAAAAAGCAAGAAAATAGTCGGTTTTAAATAGTGTGATAAGAAAATATTGATTTGTGACTCGGAAATTGCACACTACATGCATAAAAATTAGAACATATTCTAAATTCCTGCAATGCAATTATGCCTTTGCTAAATGAAATAAAGCTCGTAGCTCCAAAGCAATAATGTATTGCATTGCATTTAATGTAAGCCAAATGATGAAGCTAAGGTCAGTCTTGGTAATATACAACTTTCTGAAAACCAAAAACTATTAGAATATTGTTCAAATGGTTATAAAACATAGTAAGATTTAGTTATTACACTATGAATTCTCCGAATCACTCTCTTCTCTAATAGTTTTATCTTATAAATACTCTAGTTTGCTAGAAATTTTTCATATCTAAACGCTGTATAGTAAACATCCTACAATTAATTTTATTCATAATTCTATGGGCAAGTCTTTAATTTGATTGCATTTTTCTGGAAAATTTGCTTTATATAATTAAACTGTAACCATCTTACCCTTCTAAACCTAAACCACAAGCATGTCATTTCACCAGTGTTTAAAATAAAATTTAAAAAAAAAACATTATCTCATGACCATGATCATGATTATTAGGCCATTTTTTACAGATTGTTTTTTTAATTTAATTTATTGTTTGTAATAATAATAAAAATATATATATATCCTTAGCCTTTTTTTTATGTTTTTGAAATAAAACACTGCACCACATACCGAGTGTTTTTTATAAATGCCTCATGTTTTTTTGTAAATTTAAATTTGATATGTGAGTATTTAAAATAAATATGCATTGTTTGACCTATACACTAAAATGCTATTACCGAGTCATCCTCGTTCCATTTGAAAAAAATAACTTATGATCATTCCACCTTTGAGAAACACTTGTTATAATCAAAGCAATTAAGAAACTATATTTTCGTGAAAAACTAAAACTATTGGAATGTTGTTTATATCATAAGGTGAGTAAATTTCTACATGTACAATTAAATATAAATAATAGAGATTTTGAACTGTTAAAAGCAACCAAATGTTATCGTTAGTTTGTATTATAACTAAAAACTCCCCTCAAATTCCTGTTTTCTTTCAGTAAGCAGCAATACCTTACTTTATTAGTAAACTTTAAAAACCATACATAATATATATATATATATATATATATATATATATATATATATATATATATATATATATATAACTATTATGTTTATATATATATGATATAAATTTAATGTATTATAATATAATAATAGAGATTTATGAACTTTAAGCAACAATTTATTATCTTATTTTAAATATAATAACTCCCATCAATATTACCGTATTCTTCGTAAGCTAGCAATATATATATAATTATTAATATATATATATATATATATATATATATATATATATATATACTATATATATATATATATATATATATATATATATATATATATATATATATATATATATATATATATATATATATATATATATATATATATAGTTACCGAGCACACATGTGCTATCCACAGACCAAGCAACAAACCGTAAGTTATCGAATTTCTGTAAGAAGTAAACATGTGTTTTGATTCCTACCGTGCATTTTTGAAAAATTCGTGGTTCCTCTTTTGTGGATGAGAGGGGAAACCGTCGCTCTAATAGTGCCTAGGCTGTGTTCCGAACCTTTCGAAGCGATTACTTAAACGTTTTTACCAACTTTTGCGTATTAGGGTAGGTCAAATTACCTCAGAGCAGCGCCATAAACAATATAAACATCAAATATAGTAGAATACTTGTTTTAAAGGCTTATAATCCGCCGTATACTAATCTGCAACAATGCTGCTTTTTAAACTAACTCATAAATCGTGATGATTATTTTTTAGTATTTTTATTTGTCATGTCTTAAATACTGCACTTAGTACTGATTTATTAAGGACATAATCAGCCCTAATACTATTTTGTCATTTTCTCATTTTTAATTTAGAGAGAGCAAGGGTAACTAAAATTAGTGACAGCCGTCAAAAAAGAACTAAATACTTATTAAGGGGGCTTTTTTCTTTTTGATTTTGGCAAACTTGAGTAATCTAGATTGGCGAGACTGGACAAATACACATAATTTCACACCAGACAGTCATAAACTATTAACTTTTGAAAAAATATAAGCTGACAACACGATAAAAACACATCACATTGCCATTTACAAAACTAAATCGACTAAATCAACTTAATGACAGTTGACCAATGGAATAAATTTTATAGTGCTACCACTGCAAGTCTGAGTCACAGCCAATTATTTTCACAAATACCTATTCCAATGGCATCGCATGTGTTTATGACTTTTATTACACAGGCGCTTATGGAAGTCAGTATGCTGGTTGTTTTTTTGTGCCCGTTGTGAGCATAGCATGTTTAATAGATCTGTTTAATGTTACATGATTGACCTAAAGAAAGGTTAAGTGACTTTTGGCATTAACAAACGAAATTATTAGGGAGAATTGCATAAGTTATTCCTTAATTAATTATTTTTTTATGTTTAAAGGGCACTTTATAACATCATATTTTTTTTAACATTGGTAAATATAACTTACAATTAGTTTGGTTTTGCTTAGAGGTTCTAAGGTTTGTGGTGTAGATTTAGAAAGAGTTAACATTATTCCTATTGTTTTTTTTGTATACAGGTAGACAATTCAAAAAAAATAATTTAATTTTTCTTAGACCTTAATTTACTTCCCCATCTACTACTATTAATTTTTTCCCCTAAAATATAGAATGCTATCGAAAGAACAAGATTTAAGGCGAAGAACGCTATTCTACCAGGCAAGTTTAAAACTTCTAAAACGGGGTAAACCCACCTATTAGTGTAAGAGTGTATATAGTGGATCCATACTAGGTATGATGCCATAAATAATACTAAAATAGTGACACCCACTTTTCTTGGTGGATATTTTCTGTAAGATGTCAATAATTCAAGAAGGGAGAAAATCATGATGTTGGTGTGCATAAGATGATTCAGCCATGACGGGAAATATGCGTCGAGTAGTGTCGGGAATATTAGTTCTCTGTCAATTAGGTAGAGACCCCAAAATGTTAATCCTACAAATATTGAGAGAGGAAAAGCTAGGGCGGGCAACAGCTAAAAATAAAATAACATATTATTATACAAAAATGTACAGGGTCTTTGATTATATTTACGTGTCATCTGGAGCCTTTATTTTTCAACATAGAAAAAATGGAACACCCAGTATATTTTGCGCTGCAATAAAAGATCTTTTTTTGCTGATTTTAAATATATATACATTGATGAGATTTGGCTAAACCATTTTTGAGATATTTTAGCTTAAATAATAAAAATATATTAGTATCAAGAAAGCCATGGAAACAATAAAATTGTTATGATAAATTTGACGTCTCAATATTGTAAAAAGTTTAGGTTTATCTTTTGAACTATTATACTTTAAATTTCTTTCTTGTCGATGGATTATTCAGAAAAACAAAAAAATTGCTATTGTGCGTCTTCTTTATGGCCACAATAATAATGTGACGACAGTGCAAAGGGAAAATCACCTAATATATCCTTAACAATGGGAACCATCTATAAACACTATTAAATACACAGTAAGAAAATTTAGTAAATGTAAAAGCCTAAAAATAAAGAAGTAACGCGAAATGAGAACGAAATGCTTTTTCTATTGGAAAAAAATCCTGAAGTATAAATCTTGGATGCGGTATCTAAACTTAAATTAAAGATTATAAAATTTTTCAACCCAAAAATTTTACAAATTTCATTCTTACAAATTTATGTCCAACCAGAATCTTTTTGAACAAGACATGCAGGACTGACCTGAGTATGCATTAAAAATAGCTAGGCTTATGCAGCATGACCAGAGTTTTTATATAATTTTTTTTGCACCGACGAGTCTTTCTTCACGATAGCAGGAATGTTTAACCGCAAGAATAAACATTATCGGTCCAAAGAAATCCCTTATCAAATATAGCAACATAACAATTTTATTGTTTTCATGGCTTTCTTGATACTAATATGAAACTTTTTTGCCATTTATTTTTTATTTAATCTAAAATATCTCAAAAATGGTTCACTCAAATATCATCAGTGTATATATATTTGAAATCAGCAAAAAAATATCTTTCAGTTTAGCGCATAATATACAGGGTGTCCCATTTAAAAAAGTTGAAGTTGCCTATATTTTTCCATTTTTTTAATGTGATAATCTTTTACTGATAATTTCAAAAGATAATAATAATATGGAAAAGAACCTACAATTTTTATATGAATTTTTTTTTTATCTTCAAAAATAAAGGCTCCAGCTGCGACGTAAATATAATCAAAGACCCTGTACTCACTAACAACTTAAAAAAATAAATTTAATATGATGGACTCTAATTCTAAAATTTTTATATAAAACTATTTTTGCTGAAAGCAGACAAATTTTTATTAGTTTTATGAATAAAATATTAGAATAACTGAACATTATGAACTATGTACTGGTATGTAACTGGTCCTATGACAAATAAGGTAATCTAAGCAGTACTCTCATTAGTACTACATGAAGGGTTATTCAGTATCGTACTTACTATATCTTTAATTTTTCTGATTAATGGCGTCTTCTTGGGGAAATTTTCATTAGTTCCAATTATATCATTAAGGAAACATATTGTAAAAAATATTGATTGTAGTAACTAAAAAACAAATATTTTTAAATTTAAAGCGTAAAAATACATGTATTATAATGATAACAATACAAATTGAAATCAAAACAAATACAATTTTCCATGAGAAAAATAGTTCATTGGTTCATTAATTTTTTTCTGAACATTTTCCATATACAATGAAAACTTTGTTGTAATTCTAAGAAACAAATTTAAAAATACCCTAGAGCTTAACCGAGATTCTTTATTGTGCTTCCAAAAAAAACTTAAGTATTTTTACTGCAGTATTTTTACTAAATTACTGAGAAACGTTTAGGCTGTTTCAGTGAAAGCCTTATTAAAACTGCACGGAACGAATTTGGCACCACCCTAGAGCCTAACCAGGATTCAGTAACGTGCTGCCAAATAAGACTTAGCCTTGGGTCTAGTTTAACATGAGGAAACTCCTTATTAATTATCAGTAATGTAATTAAAACAGAATATTACTTACCGCATCCCAATAAGTTAAGTACTTCAACTTTCTAGTATTTAACAATGAGTCCCCTGAATCAATTACACTAGAGGGAATCTTCACATAATTCCAATCATAATAACAACCATACCAAAAATGTGCTGCTATAAGCAGGTGTCCCACTTTTTGTAAACTCATATTAGTACCTCAGAAGGCTGCTACTTTAAAATACACTGCTAGGCGTTTAAAAACAACTTTATCTTTCTAAACCATTAGACTTTTTTAGTAAAATGACCTTTGCACGACCTGTGTACTGATTTTAAAAGGCTTGTTATCATGGGACTAGAGAGCTTCGTAATAAAAATATTAGTAAAATGATTGATTGTAATTTTAGTTTACGTTCACTAGCTTTCAAGGATTTTACTTGGAGTGAGGTTAGGTTTTTTATTTCTTTTTAGGTCCCATATTCGAGGTGCGGGATAATTTTATTCTGGAGTTTAACAGGTCACAAATCTCAAGTGGACTGTCACATTAACAACATTTTTATTGGGTCCGGGTGTAGTTTAGCTCCATTCGATTTGAAAAAAATAAATATTACAGATAAAAAGAACACATTTTGTTTAGTGATTTCAAAAGAAAAAACTGAAAAATGCATTTTTGCAGAGAAAATGAAATTAAAAGTCGAAAAATACTATGTTTTTAGGTTAAGTAAAAGGCCAGAATTTTGCGACGTTGTCGGATCAAAAAATTGTTCGACGGCATTTATGATAAAGAAATTTTACAATTTAATGAGGAAAACCTAACGACAACTAACCAAAACTAACCAAAACTAGGTAATAGTTTGAAAGTTGTTGTTGGTTAGTTCTCTGATTTGTTGTTTCTATAAAAACTTCATTTCTGTAAAATGGGAAAAAACAACCTTCAATAATAACAAATTATTAGAAAACATCTGGCAACATTGCTTATTGAAGGACGCAACCGTCAACAAAAAATGTCTTTTTTAGTGTATTCTTTCTCACTCTTTTTCATGTTAGTCCGCCATATTACTCAGCATATTTTATACGGAAATAAAGAAATTATTTATTTTAGATAATGTGAGTGAAAATTTCGTTTTTTCAGACCCTATGTGTTTTATTATGGTGTAACAAATATGTGAAAATAAAATTATATTAAAATATTGCTATTTAGCAGCTGGAGCTAAAGTTCACCGTAGCCATTTTTATTTTAATTAAAACTTGAAAGACTTAATTATAAATTCTTAACTATGAACTTATTATTCAATCCGTATTTTGGGTTGCCTAGCCTAAACTTACAAAAATTCAAAAAATTCCAGTAAATCCCATTCCATGACTTTTTTATTCTGTGTGGGCCATAAACTGCATGATACTATAGTGATAGCAGGGGGTGTCAGTGAGATAGCGAAGCACAGACAACATTTGGGCAAACATAAGATCTCGGTTATGAAAATTGAATTATGGTATTTTATATTTTTAATCTAAAATGTAAATGACCATTCTAAAATTAGTATTTTTAAATATGTTTATGTAGGCCCATAACAGTATATAATTTCAGGTTTTGTATATATAAACAACCATTAATTCTTATTTTCTAAAAGTAAATATTTATTCCGGCCATTGCGTATGCGCACTAGTATTATTTCATTATTGGCTGTTAGCACATGTTGGTTGGATTAAAAATCTTGCTTTTTTAAACTAAAAATTTTCATATTTTGTCTAAATTTAGTAAGTATTATAATTTGTAATTAGCTTTATAAATCTAAACACTTTTACACGGGTATAATTATTAAATGTTGATGAATAAACTTTTTCTAACCACACTTAATTTTTCAGGACAGAAAATTCTCAGGAAAAAATCCAACTGTTGAGCAGGCTTGGGCTCGAACTTGAAAGTTGGGCCTCTTCTCCATTTTTGACCAGTTTGTATACGGGGTTTTTAAAGATTTACGAATCTGATAGTTCATCATCAAAGTTGTAACAAACCAACCTAATTTTCACTATATTTCCTTCTTGTACAGAATTCCTTGGATTGTTACACTAGCGGCACACAATATTTTATAAACACCTTTTAAAACCTTGTTATTTTTATTTATTTTTGAATCTTTTTCCATTAAATTGCGAACTTCGTTCAAAAAGGCAGCAACCACATGCTTGTTTACAAAAAGGCTAGTGTATACATGGTTGCCTACACGTTGCGGCGTGTGAAAGTGTAGGTTTGCAATTAAATGGGAAAAATGTAAATTAATATAAAAACAAGTTTTTAAAAGGTGTTTGTGAAATATTGTGTACCAATTTGGTGTAAAATCAAGAATTCTGTGCAAAAAGAAGGAGAAATAGTGTAAATAAGGTTAGTTTGGTTTTCTCAACTTGATGATGAATATCTCTGAAAACGAAACGTTGCCGAAAAAAAATTTTTGCAGATTCGTAATCAGCGCCCCAAAAACCCCCGTATACCAAATTTGGTCAAAATCGGAGAGATGGCAACTCGAGACAATTACCCAGGTTTGTTTTAAAATGCGTAAAACAATATTTTTTCTTACCATTATCTACTAAAAACAAAGGCTTTATGTTTGTATTTGCTATTATTAATCTGGTAAGTTTTTTTATCCATGCTCGAAAATTTTTGGAGATACTCCAGACTGCATGTTATTCTGTTTGCAAAGTATAATATAATATGGTTTTTAAAAGTGCTTGGGAATTATTTAACAGTTCTAAATGTAGAAGTGTTATTATGTAAGTTAAGGTGACGGTGAAATGTTAGTAGATAGCTTCGAAAGGGTATTAGGCATGTCTTAAGGTCATTTTATGCTATGCAAATTTTAAATTTTAAAATAAAATTAACAAATTATCCAACTAATATTCATAATTTTAACTTGTAATTGCCTTGAATGTTTGTAATAATGAAAAGGAAAGTTTTTTTGTTTTTTTTTTTCATGATTTAAGTAGCTAAAGTAGGATTAATTATGTACTTTTTTAATGGAAACCCTATATCTGACTGCAAAAATTACAACCCTCTTCACTCTTCAAGACGATTTTATCAATGTGAGGTTTGACATATTCAAATTAAGTAGTTTAATGTTATGCAAAAAGCATCCCCTTCAAAATTTGGCGAAAGACAAAAAATTTATTTTTGGTTGTTCTTATGAAAGAGTTGTTTAAATTATTAAAATGTATTACAGGCATTATCAAACCTTTTTTGGTAAATCTTTAAAGAAAAGCAAAGGGTTTCAAGGTTAAGTTTTTATTTTTTTACCCTTTTGGGTTTAAAATAATGACAATTTAAATACCTTGCTTTTTGTTTTTTTTGGGTAGGGAAGGGAAGCTAATTGGACTCTTTTATTTTGGAAAACAAGAACGTAGTTTTACTCAGTTAATATTTAAACAATGATGTTTTTAATTTAATTTATTATAAGAAAATGAAAGTAAAAAACCGCTCCCGACCTGAAAATCGCATGGCAGCAAGCATTGAAATTTTTGTATCTCTTGGTATGAGGGAAAGTAGAAGCTATACATCAGCAGAATTTGCGACATTGATCTTTTTTAAACTCAAACGCACATTTTCCCATAAAAAGGTAAACAAATTTTCCCTTTTTTTCAGCTGGGTCACCTCACTTAAAATTTTATCAGATTTTTTTCCCCAAAACCCAAAATCGGAAATTTTTTTAGCCAGATATATCTTTTAAATTTAAATGTAACCAGTATGAAAAAAAGGGAAAAAGTCATTAGAGATAATATACTTAAAAATGTATCACCCTGTCTTTTCATGACCCCAATTTGAGACATAACCCCTAATTTTGATAAACTTGAATGTGACACAACTGCTAAATGCAGTTTCCCTCCTTGGACAAAAGTAGTCAACCAAAAAAACGAAGAAAACTTCGTCTATTCTGATCTTTAAATCTTCTTTTTATGGATACAAATTAGATGTATGGGGCGGGGACCTTCAAGTAGATGAAAAACCCCTAATACTGCTATTTTTGGCCTTCCAGAAAAAGGGTAAAGACAGCCCTCATGGCTTGACTACGAACCGAATTTAATTTTTTTAAAATGAAGAGTTATAGGTATGAATCAAATTGTGTGTTGATGAGGCCGTTAGAATAAAAATGTATGTATGTATGTATCTATTAGCAAATGGTAGAAAAGTGGTACTAATATGTAAGAATATTATTTATAGTTACAATTTAGTTTTAAATTTTTATAATTGGGGTGGTTTTTCTATTGTAAAATTATTGGAATTTTTAACTTTAATTTTGTTTGGGAAAATATTAATTTTACAAATATTCTATTTCAAAATACATATCTAGCCTATTAAAAAATTTGTATCCTTCATTTTTGGAGGTTTCCACACATGTATCAATTTAAAAATTATTTAATGATGGCATATGATTTTTGGATTAATTAAATATTCTTGATTTTTTTTTTAAAAGTTTAACCTTATTATTTCATTAAATTTTAAAATTAAACAGTTGTCCCCTCTTCCTTTTTGGTAAAATACGAACAAAAGTTTACTTTGTTGTAAAAAGATCCTGCTTTGTTTGAATTTTTGGGGAATTAGTTTGTTAGTTATTAAGTGTTATTTTTTTTTTATTTAAGGGCAAATGTATTGGGAAATTATTAAGTAAATTAATAAACTTTTTTTAGATTCCCAGAATACATAATGGGGCGTGGTTTTTCATTTATGGAAAAAATTTTTTAAAAATATAATTAATAATATAAATGTTGTCAAATAAAGATTATCAATTATTTTACATTTTATTTTGCAGTGTAAATTTTTAGTGTGTGTTTTTTTGTGTTTTATTTTTTTTTTCCCGGGTAAATAAAATACTTGCTTTTTAAAATAGGTACTTTTATTCTAAAAATTACCTAAGTAATTTTCTAATATCTTTTTATTTGCAGGTAATCTGAAATTTAACTGCACTTTTTCCCTTTAAAAAAACAAACACTAATAACCTATTTTCAGCCTTACTAAAAAACAACACATTTTTTTTTTTATATTATTAAAAAAAATTTAAATAATTTCTTTCCAGCAGTTCAGATTACTTGTTTAATAAAATAATATTAAAAATGTAAATAAAAAATAACTTTAAAAAAAACGGGCAGCCCTGAATAAAAAAAACCCTGTCGATAAAATAGGATGCGATTATCATTAACGAGATCTTAGTTGCCACTTTTACACTGCGGCCAACGAAAACACGAACTTGACATTTCTTTTTCTTTTCGTATTTTGTGATAGTATCATGCATAAACTGCAGGTTTTACAGACAATGATTTTATTCGGGTATATATTTTACGCACGATCGGGCGGTAAATTTAACTTACCGCCCGTATTTCCGGGCAGTAACTTGAATTTATCGACCTAAGGCGGTAAGTAATTTGGCCACCAGCATAAACAACCATGATCAATTTAGGATGGTTTTGGTACTTACAATCTAGCATGAGTCCAGCCAACTTTAAGAATGTTATACCATACGGGGCAAGGCTGTTTATTTTTGAAAATAATGTAAAAGGAATGCCATTTTAAAATAATTTATTTTTAAACTAAGAACGTCCGAACGTAATAAGTACTTTGGGCGTTAAGTGTAGTACCGCCCTCAAATATTGAAGACCTCCGAGTCCGCTGTTACATCGGTCTTTAAACACTTTGGGGCGGTAAACTACACATTTACCACCCTTAATACTTAAATAACTATTTAATTTACCTTTACAGTTAGCATATGTTGCATTTTTGTTACCATAAAAAGTTTGTGAACCTGATTACCAATAAAAAGGTATAAAACGAAGATCCCTGTTTTTATACGAGGTGTTACGGAAGATTTGGTGTCAGAAGCGGAACAAGATCCCAGAGAACTGGGTAAGAAGAATTTGTAAATCCATGGAAGAATAAGTGAATGATGGAAAAACAAGAATAAAGAAGATTTAAAAAAAGAAATGAAGACTAGTCAAGATTTCACGAAGAAAGATCTAAAAAGAGAAATGAAGACCCATAAAGAAATAAAGCGCGAAATCCGAATTAGTCAAGAGTAAACAAGGCAATGAATACAGAAAATTAAAAAAATATATTTAAAAAAAGCCAAACAGAATAAAACAAGGGCTAAATGAAAAGATGGTAAAGATTCAAAAAACCTAAATGGAGAATTTTTTCAAAGCCAAGATGAAATAAGAAAAGAAGTTACTGTTATGAAATCACCAACTTTTGATGGTGAATGGGTTACTTATCTCCGACAATTTGAAGCCGCCGCCAACGGCAATAAATGGTGTGCACCGGAGAAGGCACGCGCTTTAGTACTTGCTCTTCGACGTAAAATTATGGAGGTATTAAGAAACATTTGCAAGAAAAAACAGTGTCTATAAATCCATTGTTATGTTCCTGGAATAGAATATTGCGCATTGCACTTGCAGGAAGTTTATAAGACGCAGCTGCAAGGACGAATAAGACAGAATGACAAAAAATTCTTTTAGAAATATGAATCTGTACAATTGATTAATCTGACATATCCTTCCTATCCGGTAGAAATAAAACATAGCAGTAGCCGCTATGACACAAGCAGTCCGGGATTCGAGGTCGGTAAAAAAAATTTGGTTATAGAATCCAAAAATAACCAAAGGGCGTTCACCAAAACTTCAGAAGTCATGGGAGGGACTGGATATAGAGTAGTGACCTGACTGAATGATCTGGTATACCGAATTCAGAATAGCCCACTGGCAAAGATGACAGTAGTACACCTAAAACGGCTTAAAACTTAGGAGGGGTCAATGTTACGGACTTTAAAAATATGTATTTAGTTCATAAAAATGTAGGAAGTTAGAAATATTAAATTTGGGTTAAAAATTTACTTAAAAGAACTTACCTTAGTTTTTCCCCATTCCGACAGCCATTGTGAAGTGTCCTGAGGGCGCTGGAGTCATCCAGACTTTTTTATTTTTTTCAACGATGCTTTAAAAGGCGATAGGAGGCTTCACAAGGGTCATTATTAAATCTACTTTCGATCAGTTGATGACATTGACGACTAAATAGTTAACATTTTTAAGTTGCATTGTTTTTACCATAGTGTTTTTATACGAGGTGTTACGGAACAATATTCTAACCTTAAGGTTAAAGCTATCCAAAAATAATATTGTTAAGCCTTTATCATACAGGGTGTAAAAAAAAATGCTAATATTGTGTCTTGAGCTAGTCCGTCTCTGGCAAACTAAATAGGACAAATATAATTTAATGGGTTCATTAAAGAAGACTTATCTAGTTACCTTCATTTTAAAGAAATATTAAATTACGCCTAGTATTTTAAAAGTTATTTAAAAAAAACTATTTCCAGGGGCGTCCGTTATGTACCCGTATCTCCGTAGTGGAGGGTCGTAGGAAAAAAGTTTATTGGAACTTGTCATAATATTTTTAGGTTTTCTATCAGATTCCGAGAGATTGCCTGGATATTCTGGGACACCCTGTATAAAATTTCACACAAGCAAATTAAGCAGTACTACCTTATTGTAAATTTAAAATGACAAACCTTATAGCACCATCTCTTATCGACCGACAAAACTTATTAAACAATTAGTTTTAACATTAATTTTATATATTATAAAATAACTTTTCTATTTTTAAAAAGAAAAATAAAGATATACTGCGATGACTTACTTACCACGTAAATTGCACATAAAATTCTATCAAAAATCACATCATGGTATTTCCGGTAAACAACATAATGACAATACGTAAAACAATTAATGAGCGAATAAATAAGCATTAAAAAATGATAGACCGACAAATATCTTTAAAAATATTTGTTACGTTAAAAAGAGTCAGAAATATCCGATCAATATCTTTAATATTTTCTAAAAAAAACATTTTTCTTGATATTTCTCTATTGTTAAGAATGCTATTTAACTCCATAAATCTTGATCTTATCACTATCAGAATCATAATAATGATAAAACATATAATAGCTATAAAATAAAAGATAAAACATTCTTGTTCTATATAAATTAGCAGTTGATACTTTCCTTTATAGTCGGTCAACATTCTAGTATACATTGTACAAAAATTTATTATTAATATTATATTTACGGCATAGAGTAGAGAATTATTAGGTGGCCTTAGAATTTGTCCGGCACAGTTCCTGTCAGTGAAGGATAATGCACGAAACAATGATTCCCATTTCTTTTTTTTTTTAACTGCGAACAAACAACTGCATATATAACCAGAACATGACACCAGATTACAGAAATAAAATCAAAAATTCCAAATCCGAAGAACATATTTTCTTTTTTTAACATACGAATACGAAAATCAGCCGAAAAAATACACAAGCCGAAAATAATTGCTCCTATGATGATTGTTTTCTTTTTGTAAATTGTACGGTGGAACTAAACCCAGAAAACTACCATATTTAATAATAAACTTTCAAAATAGTATTATTTTCTTATTTCGGGAACCCATCAGGCAAAAAATATTTATTGTTTAATAAAACTGTGCAATCGACTTATTTCATTCTACCCTTACAACAACTGTTTATGCACTATAAAAGATAAATAAAATTAATTGTTTTGTTAATCGAGTTAATAACTAATTGGGAAATTATGAAACTATGTTGTAACTGAACTGTCATACATTATAAAACATTTTTAAATGGTTTTTTGTTTATTAATAAAACTTTTTTATATCTCCGGCGGTGGCGCCTCTATAGGTTTTTTAATTTTTTTACCCAAATATGTACCAGACGGTATTGGCCTCAAGAGAAACACTTTCGCAATTTTTTATTTTAAAATCTGCGAAACAAAGTTGATTTTTTTAAGCGCCCCTCCCCAGAAGAAATTGTTAGTTTCAAAACTCGCGTCTAGAGATCACGAGCTTCTCGACAGTGCCGACACATGAAACGCTTTATTATGCAAGAACTCGGCTAAAAAGTTACATTTTAATGTAATAATTTATGGTCTTTTTTAATACGTCCCCGCATTTTTACCTCTGAAATATAATTGGGGAAAATAAAAAGCCGCTTTGCTAACGAGAACTAACCATGACCGACTAGAACTTAGGGCTTTTAAATTTGTCTAAATTATTTGTAGACGTTATAAACAAAGTTTTAACAACGTATTAGAAAAAACCCGGGGAATTTATAATTACACTTTAAAAATATATATAACTTCTACCATATCAAAAATTATAAAAATTTTGTTAATAACTTCTATGTAAAAAAATTCAAAAGCCCCAAGTTTTAGTGGGTCATGGTTAGGTCTGGTTAGCAAGGAGGCGTTTTTCATGATTTTTTTTATTAGCTTATTGCAAAGCCACATGAAAATAAAGGCCAAAAATATTTCTTCCCGATTTTTTTGGCCTCCGGAAACGCCTTAAAAATCAATTTTAAGTTTGAATTTTGTAGGCCCGTGACGTCACGGCCCTAAATTTTCTATTGGTGGAATTTCTGCTTTGTTGTCAGCTTTTTGTTATTCGATACGCCTGTCATCAAATATCGATATGAGCAACATCTACAAAGTTGGCGTTTCCTGTCAGTGTCAATTGTCATATTGTCAATGTCAACCTGTATAACCTGTAACCTCTAATGTTTTTTATTAATAATTTCTAATTTGTAAATAGTGTGTGTTCTTTCCAAATATTCCAATTTATTACTATAGTTATTATTATCGCCAAATTTTCCTTGATATGAACCCTTTTTACGAGTAAATTTCCGTTATTTTATTCAAAATGAAAAAAAGTGTATTGTTATTATTTGCGAAACCAGAAGCCGGCCGAGTTTAGGATCTTCAAAAATATTCTTTTCTCTTCCAAAACAAGACGATAGGAGAAAAGCCTGGTGTGCTGCTGTAGGTATTAAGAAAATGCCCAAAGGACATGCCTATTATTGTTGTGAAAACCATTTTGATGCAAGTTTTTATGTTTTATTCCAATTGAAACTATTTAGCTAGTCTGGCTGTGTTTTAGTGTAAAGTCTAAAAAGCATTTCGCATTTTAGCTAGTGATTAGGCATGGGCAAAAGTAACCGGTTTTTTGAATAACCGGTAAACCTGATCTTAAATAACCGGTTATTTCCGATTATTATTTTTCACAGGTTTAACCTAATAACCGGAATTGGATACCAATAACCGAGAATCGGTTATTAGACACTTAGGGCAGGTACTTTCTGGCTTGGTTATTATATTTAATCGGGTATCAAAATTAACCAGACGTTAAGAATGTGATACTTGTCATTTTGACTAAAATGTCAGTGATACAATCTTAACACCTGGTTAATTTGATACTCGATCAAATATGATAACCGGCCAGAAAGTACCAGCCCTTCAAGCACGGCCATATATTTGGAAGTAAACTTCTCCCTATCGATCTTTGAATTCCGTCTTTATATTCAAAGGTATCGATGTAATTTACAGCCTTTAACGATGTTGCCATGTTTACAATAGATGCACGTTTAGCTTGACAGCTGAACAGTTGTTACCAAGGCAAGAACTCTAAACACCTTGGTTTTGTTACCTAATTTATTTTGGAACGCATTCCGATTCCGTAGCGCTCATCGACTTTCTCACTCTTGCACATACAAATAAAACGTGTTAATAAACTTTGCTTTAAAAGACAAATAATTTTTAAAATAACCGGTTATTGCACTAACCGGTTTTTTTAGGACGGTTAACCTCCTCAGATTATTATTTAAAAAAAAATAACCGGTTAACCGATAACCGGTTAATTTCCAATAACCGCCCATCCCTACTAGTGATGGGATAATTCGAATTAAAAATAATCGATAATCCGATTATTCAAATAATCGCTATCATGCGATTATTCAGATTTAATTTGAATTACGAAAAATAACCTGATTCCACAGAATTTATTACGCGTCGCGAAAAAAAACATATAATAACAAATAAGATTTAATATTTTAATAGTAACGTATATATTTATGTAAATAGAGAGGACAACTTAATTATAAAAAAGGTATTTTTTACTTCCGGGTCCACGGCCGATTTTATTAAAATTTTGTATACAGGGTTTGGGGCCTTACCCGAATCTGAAGTCATATTTTGTCGGACTCTGTAGTTTTTAAGTTATAACGCCTTACTTGAACCTAACCTCACACCTGCACAAACTTAAATTCCTCCTTTTAAAACTGATTACACCCAAAAGGAAGATTTTATGGTAATATACTTATTATTTTATACGATAAATTAAATTTTACCTTAATTTAACAATTATTTTAATAAAAAGCACAACAAGCCTTCCAAAAAAATAATATTTTTACTTTTATAAATGTCAACAAAATTGTCTAGGTAGGTATTTTAGACAATTTTATGTTTGTACACCAGGGACCTACAGACAATTGAATGCGCTTAATTTTTAAATTTAAATCGCGAAAAATTAAAATAATTCAAATTTTTAAAGTAGGCCATTCGATTGTTTCGCGTGTCCCTTGCTACCAACATAAAACAGTCTAAAATCTCTAGACAGTTTTGTTGACATTTAAAAGTAAAATAATATTTTTAGAAAGTGCTAGTTGTGCTTTTTTATTAAAAATATTTGTTAAATAAAGGTGAAATTAAATTTATCTTATAAAATAATAAGTGTATTTCGATAAAATCTTCCATTTTGTTAATCAGTTTTTAGAAGGAGGAAATTTTAGAAAAGTTTTGCTGGTTAGATTCAAGTGGGGCGTTATAACAAAACTACGAGTACGAAAAAATTGACTTCAGATTCGTGATCAGCGCCCCAAAATCCCCGGTATACAAAATTTCAATAAAATCGGCCGTGGAACCCGGAAGTAAAAATTGCCATAAAAATTATGGCTAATGGAAAATTTACTTACTAAAATAATAATAGTAATAATAATATATATTATACAGTGTCAAAAAAGTCCAGAATCCCCGTTGACAAATTATTAAGGGGATCCCGGACTTTTTTGACAAATATAATATTTAGTGTTTGTGTTTAGTCACAGCCCTACTTCACTACAAGCCGTGAACAACCACTTGGCAACGCCGCAACCGGCAAGAGATTCAGATCGGTTTCCCTCGAGCGCGATGAGCGTAATCCGGGTATCGAGGCGCATATTTTTAAATTCATTTAAGGCTCAATTCAAAGATCGCGTAAATAGTATTGATATTTCCATTAAAATAATTAAATCAGTATAATAATTGAAAAAATAAATATATTTATATAATATTTAAACTCTAAAACAAATTAATTTATGTGCATAGGTCAAGGCATAAGAACATGATGCTGTTGTAAAAGGAAACAAGTGTAATTTAACATTTAGTTAGTAATTGTACTTAGTTTTAGTTTTGTTTATTTATTTATTAAATGTGTCTAGTTTCCTTTTTTTGTTTTTTGACTCAGCCTTTTCCGATTTTTCTGTGGCATTTTTGTTATTTCTTTTTTTAACATAATTATTTAAAAGAATGTTTGAAAATATAGAGCACATCATAATGAACATATTTTTGTTCTCGTTACCACAAATACATTGCGAGCATAAATCATTGTCTAGTGCTTAAATTAGTTAGATCACACAGGATAGCTTTTTGATTTTCCATTTTTAGGAAGTCACTCTCAGTATCAGGGTCATTAATAATTTTCTCAAAAATCGCGCACATATGGAACAGAACGTCTTTAACAATTTCTGTAGGAACCTTTAAACCGCCACGTTGTAGACAATCAAAGTATTCGTCGTCAATTAGGTTTCCCTTACTTTCAACAAGAAAAGAAACACAGATGTTACAATTATTATATTTTTTTACAATTTTGTGGGCAGCATAACCGGCTATATAAATTTGTACCGATTTGTCCACTTTCATATTCATTTAGGTATTCAGTTTCAAGTAAAAACAAAAATTTTTCAGTGTAATTATTTTGAGGTATTGTCCAATCAAGATCATTTTCCTGGATACAGCTGTCTCCCTGTTTTTTAATCTCAGCTAAAGAGAAATTACCATCAGCAGCGCTTCTAAATATATGTTTGAGTCTAATTTTTTTCTCAGCATTTAAAATATCATCAAAGCTAACATTGTAATTACAACCTCCGAGAAGTCTGTATTTACCAAATCTTTTTTCTAACTTTTCAGTAGTAAATTTACCTGGTAAAATATACGACAAATCAAATTTTGAAAATGAATAGTCAATTATTTCTAGTAAAACAGAGGTACTATGGCAAAGTGCAGAATAGGTGTCGTTTGTAAGGCGACCATTATTGTTTTCAAGTTTATGCCAAGCTTTCAGCAGGACTTTTTCGGGAAACAGGGACTGTTTTTGAGAAGTAATGTGGTAAATTTGGAAAAATACTAGGCACTGCATTTAACTTTAGTCTAGTTTTGGTAGGTACCTTTTGCATTGACCCATCTGGCAAGCGATAATCATCCTCTCTAATGTCACTTTCTACAAAATGCTTAGCGCAAACCACAGAATATTTTGAGGGTGACCATAACTGTCTAGGAATATTCCTAAGCCAATGGGCTTTAAGGTTTTCGTCCTTTGGAAAGGTGAAAACAGATACAGCTGGTTCTCCTGCACCAAGAGAAGTTTTATAATTGGATTTGCACCCAGGCACACAACAAGGACTTGGAGGAAAATAATAATAATAACAGTAACTAAATAGTATCTAATAAGCAGGCACCAAGTACCTATGCAACGCAATAACAAAAATCAAAACGAACGACAAAATTCCAAAATGTATACCTAAGTACTTACGGTAATTTCCAATGCTAATATTTGTTACTGTTTTTAAAAAATAACTAAAAAAATACCTTCAAAATTAAAGCCAAACACGAATCATTAAAACACACTTTCAATTTTAATTATTTTTTAAAAACACCACCACAAAATGTCAAGTTCATTTGCCGCCATTTACTTTATGTACTTTTATAACACCGGCACTTGTTTTCTTGTTTTTACGCAATGTCTGCGGAAAAAACTGTCCCGGTCACTCACAAATTTCACACAGTAAAACCTTTTACAGGTTTAGTCTTTATCTTAACAATATTTTCTTTCAAAAAAGTTGATTTATTCACAATAACACAACAGAGAAACAGGTCATTCAACGTAAATCATATGACTAAACGTTTGTCGCTAGATCACAAGGCATAGTTGCCAGATTTCCTTGTTCACTAGTGGTGGGTCGGTATTTGTGGAACTGCTACTTTGGAGCGGTATTTTTTAATACCGTCGTGTCGCGCTCCACACCTTAAAAGTAAGCGGTTACTGGCAATCGCGATCACAGAATCGACAAATCGGATGAAGTCGAAAGCGGAGAAGAGAAAAAGCGAGAAGAACGAATTGTGAAAAACGAAAAACGGCGTCCGGGTCCGACTGAAACCGGGTGCGTCCCCGAGTGGTGAGATATTCGCGTCAGCGACGAAAGGCGGCTCTGGCGCTGTACACGCGCTGTATCGCGATCGCGTTCCGGCCTCTTTTTAGGCACTACGAAATCGCGGTATTTATTTTGTCGCGAGTCGCGATATCAGAAATGGTAATAATCACGGTCTGGATTGTACTCTTATTGTTCTTATATTTGGTTTATTACTTTAATTATATATTTTTGGTTTAGTAAACGTTAGAATTATGTATGTTTCTATCATTATAAGTAAAAAATGTGTTTGTTATCGGTATTTGTAGATTAAATTAATAAATATTAATGTCTTGATTGTTAATGTATAATTTGTACTATAATACATATTTTTACCATTTTAAATATACATTTTTTGTATTTTTAATATATTTTTATTATTTTTGGTAAAACAATAAAGTTAAGTCTATTATATTAAATAAGCTACCTACGTAGACACATAATTTTAAACATTTAAAAAGGAGATCATGATATTAGGAACTAATTCTTTGGAAGGAATTTAAAAAAAGTAATTTTTTAACTTTATTGGAGCTAAGTCTGTTCCTGCGTTCTGAAAGAATCTGCCCAGATTTTGAAAACATTCTTTCGCAAGGAACAGAAGTTGCAACCGTTACAACATTTGTTCTTACGGAACGGTAGAGGTGATCGTTTGTTGTTTTAACTTTTGCTTTGTATTTATTAGTATTATTTTTTACAATTATTAAAATGTATGTGGTTCCTAATGTTTCAGGGTTCACTTTTACATCATTAAATATAAAATTTTTCATTTATTTATTATTTTTATTTAAGAAAAAACTTCAAGTATACAAGTCGCTCCAAAGTAGCAGTTATTTTGTCGTGGTATCAAATGTCGCATATTTTCCCCACAAAAGTTAAATGCAAAAATTTGTGTTCGGTAAATAGTCGTACGAGTCGCTCCAAAGTAGCAGTTATTTTGTCGCGGTATTTTTCTGTCGCGGTATCAAATGTCGCGCTTCACTAGAGTAACAGTATTTCCCACCTCTATTGTTCACGGCTTGTAGTGAAGTAGGGCTGTGGTTTAGTTACATCGGAATCGAGTTACATATTCATTCAGAAATCAAGAATTTAAAATTCAAATGATTAAAAAAATAAAATAATTATATAATTCGAATTATCAAATAATCCGATTATTGAAATCATTCATAATTCAATAATTCGATTCTTAAAATAATCCGATTATGCCCATCACTAATTTTAGCATTTTTGTTAAAATCGATACGATTTTTCGATACCCATAGTTCCTAAATAGATTTGGCATCCATGTTGAAATTTATTGGTTAAGGGAGTGGCGGACTATTTAAATTACAATGATAATTAAACCTTAAATAGAAAAGTAAGGGGTTTTTTATTTTTCGTGTTATTTAGCAGGTTTTGCTTAATTGTGTTTCTACTTTTAATTTTTACACACAACATTATCAATATCAATTGAGTGAAAATACCCTATTATATATTAGACGTAAAAATGCGGAGACGTATTAGAAAAGACCCATGATTTGCTTTTTATAGATTAATTGCATTATTTAGAAAAAGCCTACTTTTTAAATAACGCGCCGAGTCTCTGTATAATAAAGCATGTTTCATGTGTCAACACTGTCAAGAAGCTCGTGATCACGGGGTATCTCTAGACGCGAGTGTTCCAAAATTGAATCCTCTATTTATATTTTTTTATTCGTGAATTTAATAAAATTTTATCGTCAGGTCCCAAATTTTTAAAAATTATCGATGTTTTTCTTAAAGCCAGGGTCAGTTCAAATTTTTTCAAGGCCAATAACATTTGGTATTTATTTGGTGTTGGTCCCATGTCTCACTTCTAAGATAAAAAAAAATAAAAATCCGGGCGAAACGCGTCTAGGTGAGAGTGGATAACATAGAAAAAATGTTGCCCTGTATGAGTTATACTTTTCTTTTTACCAAGACAGTGGGGATTTTTTCTTATTAAGATATCTACTACCCACTCCGGTCAAAGGTAAGATTTAACATCTTACCGATGAGCAATAATATTTGGTCTTTAAAAAGTTGCTTTTTGTCTCTGTTATTTACTGTGCATTCGCTAAATAAATACCTAAAGCAAAAAATACTTTGCATTACAGTTTTTCTCCTGTTCATCGTCCATGCCAACGTAAAATACACCCGATGTACCCCCTTGCCAAAACTCCCTCTCGGCAATATTTGGTAAAAAAAATAAATAAAATCTGCTCTTTAAGAGTGCATTTACGCTACACTTTAGGGGTCGGGCGAAAGGACGCGGAGACGGTGTGCGAAAACTAACAAACTCCCACTACCACAATTTTCATAGAGCCACATTAAAAAAATTATATTTTATTTAGATTTTTCCAAATTCGGTGTATCGATGCGATGTTGTTTCCGATTGCAAGCCTACAGGAGATAACGTTTTTGGGTAACTATTTTTCACTTAAATGACATAAATTATACACCATTTTAAAGGTAAGGGAATAATCTATGCCTCTGCTGTAATGGATTTTTAAAATATGAGTCGAGTTAAGAGAAAATAGTATCTAAACATAACCGATTTTTGAGGGTGACTTTCACTCAAGGAAATATTAAAAACTAAATCCAAATTTAAAAAATATTACAGCAGAAGCCCAGATTTAAGTGTTGGCTTTTATATAGTTTTTAAAAATTATCGATAACTTATACCGTTTTTGAGAAAAACATTATGCCCCGAACCCCAAATTGGATCCAATTTTCGCGGCGCGAATGGACTCTTAAGCATCTTTTGAAAATTCTAAACAATATACCAAGGTAAAAGTCAAAGATTTTAAACAATATATTATAATGGGCGGTAATGTCTAGAGATAAAAAAACTCGTACAAAATTGCACATCCTCGTGTTTCTAGAATAACATAAACTAATAGTGGGTTACAAATCGATCACAGGCTTAAATAATTGTATCCTAAAGCTATAAATATACATAAATATAACCAATTTTATAAAAATTGTTATCTTGGCTGAACATACAAAATAGTTAGTAGACAGTCTTACTCCAGCTTTAATTTTAAATTAAAAGTTCATTTAGCAGAGGTTACTTTTTAACTTTTATAATAACATATATATTCACTAAAAATTAATAAATAGAATAATATTTGGACAAATAAATGTTAAAACGGCCCAAACATTAATACCTAAATAATATCAATGTTTCAGTTCATTTGTTTAATATGGAACGTAAGGATTCACATGGTTAATGCCGCAATTCGATACGTTTGTTATAATTTAAAACTTTCAAGATTTCAAAAATCACATGGAGTTGAAAATTTCTAGTCATATCATGTTTCGTCATTCTTAAAAAAGAGTCAATGCGATAGCAATTAATTTTGCATCCCATTCCATTTCGTAACAAATTTATATATAGTAAATTGTCGATTTACTTTGATTTTTGTTTTATCTTTCTCCACACACAAATAGTTTTTGAGATCTTGTATTACGAGGTTCCGTTTTTTCGTTTTTCTTCTAAAGAATCCAAAAATGAGCTAGGATTATAACTGGGTTTTTCACCTCCTAACTCTGCTGGTAAAATATCTCTAAAAAATAAAACAAAGGTATAACATATTACCTTAAAAAGTAATATTAAATTAAAACCTTTTTTATTTCTTAAATACACTTTAATAAAAATTTTAATATCATTTTCCATACAGGTATGGGAACAGTTGAGAGAAAGTGATTTTTTACTTTTAATTAAACCAAAAACTGATTTTCTGAATAAAAGGTAAAGATAAGTTAAATAATACAAGAATCTTTTAAATTTGGTGTAGTTCAATAAAGGCCTTTAAAGTTTAAATGCTCTTAGTGCCATTCCAAAAAGTTCATAAGACTATTAGCGTAAGAGTCAGTGGCCGGTATAGTCTGTCTCAAAGTATATCGTTATGGCTTTTGACGGACCATACCCCAATAAACCTTTAACGATTTTATTACCTATTGTTATTGGGTAAACCCATTTGTTCATAAGGGCAGAGGTGGGCCAGGTATTTTTTGAGTATTAACCATTAGGCATATAAATATTTCGGCTAATATTTTAGTGGCAGAGTGTTGAATAACCGTTTTTACTGTGCGTTTCAAAAAGTTGTTTTACAAGGATATAAGTATGTCGCGTCGAAATTATTTGTCATTAGATGCAAAACAGGTTGTGAAAAATGTGTATGAAACTTTAATCAGTAGAGGTCTAATTAAACAAGAAGCTTTAAAAGAAACCTGTCTACTTACAAAAACTCCAATATCATCGATAAGGGATATTATTATTAGTGAAGATTTGAACAAAAGAAAAAAACGTAGTGATTTTCAATCTCACCGTAAAGACAATAGTGATCAGGACCTAATAAGAAGGAAAATATATTGTCTTTATGAAAGCAGAGTTATTCCTACCTTGGATAAACTGAAAAAGAAGCTAGATGAAGACGCAATTAAAAAACAATATGTATGTGATAATTTGGCTGAACAGGCTGGGCATACTGTCTTACGTGTTCCTCCGTATCACTGTATGTTTAACCCCATGGAGCATTTGTGGAACCAAGTAAAATCAGAGATCAGAGCAGAAAATGTTACACCTACTTTAAGTCCCAGTGTTATAAATTTGATAAAAAATGTAATTACTAACATACCAGTTGAGAGCTGGAAAATTCACTACAGCACATTATAAAAATTGAGGACTCTTACATTTCTATTCAAAACAACATAAATCCTATTGTAATTAATCTCAATGATGACTCTGATAGTAAAACAGAATTAGATTTAGATATTTAGATTAAAAATGTAATTATGTATAGATAATACAGTTATAAATTTATTAAAACTTTGCATCTTTTCTTAATGTAATTTAATTTCTTAATGTAATTTTAAGATTATACTCACCTAAATAAACAATAAATTATAAATCTTTATATTATTAAAGTCCGTCCCTAATGTTCTGTCCTTTAATACCTACCGATCCGCAGTTTTATTGCTGTCGGCAGGTATAATCCATAATTGAAGGCAAGAGCTAGCACGGTATACTCTGAGACAGACTATACCTGTATGTATTTGACCAGACCTGGATTTTTACACATCCGCCACCGCCACCGAACGATCACGCTCATGCGCAGTGATTAAAGTGCGTTCCAACAGAGACGTGATGGTTTTCGGACGATCCTGTTTGTGTACCAATAAAACTTGGGATCGTTTAGTTACGGTTTCAGAACGGTAATTCTGATACATGGCCTAAATTGAAAACTTTTGGGTTGACTTGCGCATTGAACATCTTGGCACTCGATTTTTGATTTTTAATAGCTGTTTCATGTTTATTGTTTCATATTTCATCTTCATATGTTTACTGTTAAGGTAGGATTATGCAGAAAACTTAAGTTAATTTAAGTTAACAAAAATTAAGTTATTATAAATTAAGACATTTGTGGAAAACATGCCAATCAGTTTAAAAATAACAATAAAATTTAGCATACGTAGGGCAAATCACTTAATAGGGTTTTCGTGATTTCTATTTTATTGGTGCATTTTTTGGGGTCCGGTAATTTGTTAACTTCTTAAATAAATATTTGTAAAAAAAATATAATTTTGTTACATTTTTTCATAACGCATGGGAAAGACGGGGGTTTCTGTAAGCCTATTTTATGATGTTATTTGTGTGGGAGTTTAATTATTTTTTGAAAAGGAAACGTTTATTTCCCTTTTATGATAAGGTTAAAAAATTAAAATATGTTAAGAAAGTTAAAAGTTGTTTATCTTTTTAGCTTAACTTAATTTTTAATTTATGTATAATTAAAACCATTTGATCACATAATGTTTATCTTTTCTTGTGTGACTTTAACTTATTTTAACTTAATTTAATTTTTCTGAATAATCCTAACTTTATTTAGGGACTAGCGTGCAACGTGCTTTAGCATTTTCTATTTCTTCGCTTGTTTAATTATTCAAAAACATTAATTTTTACACCTCCTAAGCACATCATTAAATTTAATTATCTTTAAAGATGGGTGACGATATTATGAGTGATATTGCTAACTTTGATCACAAAAAATAATAAGTAAAAAAAGTAGGGTTATATTTTTAAAACAAAAAATTCAAAAACTTTTTTATTTGACAGTCCCAAAAACGATCCGCAAAGCGATCCAACGTTTGTACTTTCTTCCGTCACGAAACTATTTTAAGGCCGCCATGGTCTAAGCGCACCAAAAAAAAGTTCAAAAAAAGATTTCGAAACGA
>JAHBCN010012499.1:26504-115755 GCA_019359885.1 Listronotus oregonensis
GATAAGGTCGTCCTCCGGCGATATCTCGAAACTCTTACCCATAGCTTTCGGAAAAAAAATATTTATAGTAAAATCGACCTCGAGAAAATGCTGGAAATTATTTTTAAGTTTCTAATTCTACCGCTAGAGGGCCTAAAACTAAGAACAAAATAAAAACACGGATTATTTAAAAATATGCCATATTCACTATGTTAAATAAGGAAACTTTTTTCCTTTAAGCGTTTTTCCCTTACCTGTTAAATATAGGGAGGGGGAAGGAGCGAATGTACATTTGAAAAAATTTCAATAAATTTTTTTGGCTTAACCGATTTTGCTAAACTAGGTTTCGTTTGAAAGAGGTTTTACCAGGGCTTAAAATAAAATATTGGTATAATAAATTTATTTTTTTTGTTTTATCTCCAGAGACTGATTTGTGTCAAAGTTATAAATTTTTCATTTTTTATTTTTATAAGCCCATTAAAAATTAAAGAGACTGGTGAAAACCGCATATCGATATCTTAATTAATTCTCGAGTTATTGCCGAAAAACTGCAATACTCGTATCCTTTTTTATTTTAAGCTGTCAGATAAACAACGCGGCATTTTTATCGAGAGTGCCGGGACGTCAAAAATCACAGAAAACAGGGACGTCAAAAAATGACAACTGCATTGTTTTTAAAACCTGATAATTTTAAATTTAGTTCTTGTGTATCGCAGTTCATCGTTATTATTATTAGAAGTGGTGCTGTTAATCGTTATTAAGTAATTTTAAATTATGTCTTATTCCACCACGGGCATACGTTTGGCCGAATTTTTTAAATGCCTCTATTGCGGCGAGACAATATGCCATTAGGTATTACAAAAGACGGCATTTTAATAAAAAAGTGTTTAGACGTTCGACAACCCGTTTAAGAGGAACTGGAAATGTGCATCCTATTCCAGCACAATGAAGATACAGTTAGCCAAAGCCGTTAGATAATAATCAGCTATTATTATCCACGAGCCGTGTAATTACAAATGCTGTTATTACATTAATAATAAACAATAATAAGGATATTGATATTTTAATATTCAAAAAAATGGTTTTGTTGTCATGGCATTTTGATAAAAACGCCGCGTTGTTTATCTGACAGCTTAAAATGGGAAAAGGGAATGGGTTTTGAGGTTTTCGGCAATAATTTGAGAATTAATTAAGTTATCAATTTCGGTTTCACCAGTTTCTTTACTTTCTTATGCTTTTTTAATGGCTTATAATATTACCATTGTTTTAAAATTTTCAAAAATAAAAAATTTTATAACTTGACACAAATCAGTCTCGGGGGATAAAACAAAAAAAATTTTATTATACCAATATTTTCTTAAGCCCTGGTAAAACTCTTTTAAAAAAACCCTAGTTTATCAAAATCGGTTAAGCGAAACAAAGTTATTCAATTTTTAAAAATGTAATTGCTCCTCCCCTTTCCCTATATTTGAAAAGGTTAGGAAGTAAAAAGGTTCGAAAGGGGGAAAAAATTTCCTTATTTTCAATTATTTTAAAAAATAATTTTTAAACAAAAATTAATAGGCAAAAAAATTTTAAAGACCGTGGAGTTGCTATACACCAGAAATGCAGCCATGCTGGAACATTTGACAGCACAAATTAAAGAAACAGATACCAGCGGTGTATGGCGGTAAGATAAAAAAATGTTTAGTGTAAAATCTGCATTAGAAACTTAAAAGTGCATGTTTTAAAATTGTAATAACCTGATCTTGATCTTTTATTTTTTAGATATCTACTTGCTTTTAAAAACCTTCTAAAAAGTATTGAGAGTACAGGTATTGCAAGTGTACATGGTGTTAACTACTTTGGTAAAGGATATTTAAAACAGTCAAACCACATAAGCTATATTCAACATGATTCCATAGCAAGGGATTTATTAAATACTTCTCTAAATTATGTGGTCAAGTTAAAAAAAGAGTATAAAGAATTGACCTTAACGATGAATGATTACGGTAATATTAAAAAAAAGTAAGTTGATAAATCCAATATATACAGGGTGTCTGGTAAGTATACAGGGTGCCACAGATTCGAGTGCATGCATGGGGATCTCGGAAACCGTAAGAGATACGAAGTCGGTTAAATTATGGCAAAGGTGTGCATTTGCGCAACTAACCATGTCCACTTAAGAAAGTTGCAAAATTCCGAGTACTTCCAGAGATATCCGAAAAAAAACAAAATTTGCCAATTTGTTTTTTATTTTTTTTTTTTACGTTATTTAAAGGGATATGGAAAAACAAAAGACAATTTCTCATGGCCACTTTTTAAGCTCTACAAAACAGCGTGCGTTGAGAGATTTTCGTACGACGTTTCGTTTTCGTTAAACCATCATCAACTGATTTTTTTAAATACGGCACTCAATTGTTTATTGCATTTTTTTGAGGCAGTTATAATCCCAATTACAATGATGAATACGACCTAATATTTTTCTGTTAAATAAACATATTTTCCATAAGAGACCATGAGTTAGACAATGAACGCACATAATTTCTTATAGGGGCGTTCCATATTTGTTAATAAATTTTAAGTGTTATACACTTTTGTAATTGGGATAATAAAGGGCTCAAAAAAATTTAATAAAAAACTCAGGTCCGTATTTAAAAAAATAAAGTTGATGATGGTTTAACGAAAACGAAACGTCGTACGGAAAATCTCTCAACGCTGTTTTGTAGATCTTTAAAAGTGGCCAAGAAGGTGTCTTTTGTTTTTCGATATCTCTTTAAATAATTAGAAAAAAAAACGAAATCCGGAAATTTCGTTTTTTTCTGGATATTTTGCAACTTTCTAAAGTGGACATGGTTAGTTACGCAAATACACAACTTTGCAATAATTTAACCGACTTCGTATCTCTTACGGTTTCCAGATCCCCATGCATACACTCGAATCTGTGGCACCCTGTATAGCATAATTTCAGGATCCTGTAGGAAAGGCCAAATTAACCCTACTTTTTTTATAGAAAAAAAAATGCGAAAACTGCCCCCTTATCGAAGAAACAGGGCCCTAAGGAGGTACGAACGAATCGGTTTGTTGGCTCCAACTTTTAAAGCGACTTGTATAATTTAGTAAAACTTTATTTTTTTTATTTTGGTCATAAACACATATTATTACTATACTACGATAGATTTTTTATTTCTTCAGGGAATGCAGGATTGACTTACCATCACACGTGTTGAGCCCAATTTGGACATATGTTAATTTATATCGAAAAATTGTTCGTAAAAATTTAGTTTTTGTGTAACACAAAGCAGATTACCACAATTTAATACCAGTCGTTTTTATTTTTCAAGGAATCTCTTATTGATAACCATTTTCAAAAGTCTATACCAAAATTAAGTAAAGGATGCTTATTCTTATAGCGAATAGGCTAATATGCACCTTTATGGACAAGCCCTCGGCAATTATGTCAAAGCTAAAAGAATATACTCTGAAACATCTCCAAATCGACGATTTCCGAGCAGAACCACTTTTAAGGGAGTTGATCGTAAAGAAACAGGTAAGTATTAACTTAAACAAAACATCAAGCGGTATAGCTTACACTTTGCTATCTACTTTAGGAAGTTCTACGCTACGTCGTGGAGGTGAAGGGCGTCAAAGAAAAGTAAGAGACCCTTAATTAGAAGAAGAAATACTTAATGACATTAAAGCTATTGGCTTAATTTGGTACGACAAAGTGGGTTGTTTATTAAACCCTTAAAGAACAACTGTTTTACCCGTATTACGTTCAAAAAGTGCATGCCATGTCGCCCGCTGATTATCCTGCAAGATTTAGTTATTCAAGTTGGTTTTTGCACCATTTTATGCAAAATCCCCATTTTACTAGTATTGTTTTGTTTACGGATGAAGCCAGTTTCACCCTAGATGGTGTACTAAATTCTCATAACTTGCATATGTGGCATAAAGAAAATCCGCATGCAATATTACAGACTAAAAAACCTTAACGGTTTATTAGACAATGTACCGCTGGCTGCCAGACATCAGATATGGGTTATGCACGATGGAGCGCCACTCCATTTTAGCAATTTAGTACGGCAGCATTTAACAAACAATTTTAATAATCGATGGATGTTTTTCTTCTTGTTACGTCAAATTTAAATGTTCCCCCAATAGATTGAAAATGTAAAAAATTTAAGTAACTATTTCTGCCAGTATTCTGACATTTAAGCACATAAAAACTATTATGCACCATTTTTATTATTTTTATCTAATAGTTTATATTTGAATCAAGCATGATTTATTGAAGAATTTGACCACAGCGAGCGCTGCAATCGATTCAGCTGTCCCCACCATATACTTCGCACCTTGCCAATAGACCTTTGAAAACTGTTGTCAATAATACATTGGTAAAAAACGACTGGTACTTTATTGTGGTAATCTGTTCCATGACACAAAAAAACTTGATCTTTGCGAAAACGATTTTTCGAAATAAAGAAAGAATACCTTTTGTGACAAGGAAGGATTAAAGTGTTAAAAAAAAATCATTTTCCGGGTATGTAAATTATCATATAAACATATGTCAAGAATTGGACCCAACAAATGTTATGATAAGTTTAATCCTGCATTTCCTGAAGTTGTAAAATTAAAATTTTACTAAATTATACCAGCAATTGGTTTAGAAGTTGGAGCCAAAGGTATTTGCTAGGTACCCCTTTAGGGCCCTGCATCTTCATTAGGAGGCACTTTTCGACATTTTTCTATGACAAAGTAGGGTTATTTTGGCCCTCCGTAACCGCTCCTGAAATTGACATTTACAATTGACATTTACATTAAAAATTAGGTTGGTAACTTATTAAATTTAAAAAAGAACAAACATCAAAAGAATTGTGATATGAAGAAGTTATAAATTTGGTTTACATTTTTTTAATCGAAAATATGATTCTACCAGAAATATTTTTGGTAGTTTTGCTGAAAAAAATATTTTTAAGCTTCACAAAAAAATAATTGTAAGCAAAAAATTAGTTTACGCTTTTTTAATTAATAACTGACTGGCTATAACACAAAGAATATTTTGACTTTTACATTTAAAATTAGGTTTGTAAGATAATAATCTGTCAATGTTATATATCACCACTTAAGCAAATGTAAGAAACAAGTAATTCTTTACTTAAAACTGTTTTATTTCAATTTGTAGGAATGATATTATACTTAAAAACGAAAAAAGAAAACCAAATTATACAGAGGCTTTAAATTATTTTGACTCCATCGCTTTGTATACTGATGAACTTAGAAAACTTCAGCGGTCTTTACGCGTAACAATTGGGTAAGCTTACATTGTAGACCTTTAGAATAATGACGCATCTAGAAACATTACAAAATGAATTACTAAATATTCTTTTAGAGACTATGTGAGTGATAATCTGCAGGATGCCTCTCGTCAAGAAGCTGTAGGTATTAGTATACTTATTGTGGTACTGGCTGTATCCCCAGTTATAATTTGGCTGGTTCATAATGCCGTAGCGACTATTCAAGTAGGTAACCTAACAGGTGTGGATTTTTTAAAATATCGTAATATTTTGTATTATTATTATTTTAGCTTTACGCAGCAAATCTGTCCAAAAAAGCCAAAGAACTTAAAAGAGAAAAAAAGAAGAGCGATCTTCTCCTATTTCAAATGCTTCCACCAAGTGTAGCAACTCAGTTAAAACAAACCAGACAAGTGCCCGCTGAATACTATGCATCTGTTACTGTATACTTTAGCGATATCGTGGGCTTTACTGAAATTGCTGCTATAAGTACACCTTTAGAGGTAAATTATTAAATACTGTAAAGCTCTATAAATCAAAGGTGTATACTTAATATACGTGTGTATGATAAGCAGTATTTTCAAATAAAACCTTCTCACAATAGACTAACGTACGATTAACAAATATTTTAAAGGGCATTTTTCAAAAACTGGTATTCATTTATATTGTAGGTAGTAACCTTTCTAAATAAAATCTACAAACAATTTGATGCCAAAATTGAATGTTACGATGTATATAAAGTAGAAACTATTGGCGATTCGTATATGGTTGCATCGGGTTTGCCTGTTAAAAACGGTGAGTTGAGTGTTTTTGTCATACAACGGTTTGAGAAAATAGCAAAAATTAAATTTATAAATTTTTATAATTTATTTAAATAATTTTATAGTTTTTTAAAAGTTAATTAAACTCCTTTTATTATTTAAGGAACAAGCATGTTTCGGAAAATAAAGTATCTAGATTTATTGCAGGTTCAAAACATTTTAAAATACCACATAGAAATCGGAAAAACTACAAATTAGGTAGGAGTATAAAATATTTTAAACTTATGGACTTATGCATTATTAAAAAAATTGTTAAAAGTGCCTTCGATAAAAAATAAAATTTCATCATAATGTAATGCGTAATTGTATATAAGTTTTTATTTTGTAGATCAGGTGCTCATACAGGACCATAAGGGAGGTTTTTGTTGGATCAAAAATGCCAGGTATCTTGTTGCGATACAGTTAATCAGGCATCTGGGATGGAATCTCGGGGAGAAGGTAGTAACCTTCAAATCTAAAAAATTGTTTTTTTATGGTCGGTCATTTTTTTTTGCGTCTAAAATTCAATTAGTCTCGAAATGAAAAAAAACCCTTGACCTAATTGGGGGCTATAAAATTGAAGAGAGGGTTTAAAGTAAAGTAAAATTAGTTTTATTCTTTATTTTATTATTTTTTTTAATGGGGTAAATTTTAGGGAAAGGGAATGCTAAGACTTTTGGTTAACTTGTAAAAAAAGGGGGCCTCATAATACGGTTGAAATTGAAGCTCCGCCCTATTTTTGCTGAAAGTGTTTGTTTTTGACATCCTTAGAAATTTAACTACAATATAAAGAATAAACAAAACTTAAAAAAAATTTTTAAAGGGACTTTGAAAATATTTTACATGTTTTTTTATTAAAAACTGTTAAATATTTTTAATAATATTAATAAAAAAAAAACTGGACCCAATAAGGATAACTATAAAAGTATTATTTTTAAAGGGTTATGATTAGGTATATTAATATAATAAACTTGTAAATACTCAACTACCATTTTGTTAACACTGCATTAGCTAAAGAATTTAAATAAATTAGATCTATAGTCAAATTCTTTAAAAAAAAGTAAAAACTTCTTACCAGTAATTTTTAGGAGGATGAAATATGGAACCAGTATTTATCAGAAAAGGGTTTCGGAATGAAAATTATTTTTAAAAGCACCTGAATAAATTAAAACAAATATATGTAGACAAATATATTTATTATTTGTGTAAACAATTTGATGTCAATTATATATTTATTAAAAGATAGAATGGTTTAAAACACCACACAATTGATACTAACCTATATTAGGTTAAAATAGTATACAGTTACCATGACAACGATACAAGTGAAACTTTGACCGCCTAATAAAATTATTACCGGATCAATTTTCATAATTTCAATTTAAAAATAATAGGAAATAAAATAAAGTGGTTGTAAATAAAATAGTATACAAACCTCGGTGGAGAGTTTCATTTCTGTCCCGAGAAGTATAGTAGACCTCGGAACGCATCTCTCGACAGAAATGAAACACATTCCACCTGGGTATGTAATATACTATTGTTTGGTTTTATTTGTAATTAAAAAAATGATCTTACTTACCAAAAGAATAAAATTAATATCTATTTTAAGAACACAAATTATTATTTTTTTAAACAGCACTTTTTTGTTTTGCTTAAAGAATAATATTTCTTGGTTGCACACTTTCCGTTTTCAAAAATCTTTGGTACATTTTGCACTACGGTTGTCGTAAATTTAAAACATATCGGCATATTTTCCGAATTTAAAAACAAACGGCCCGATCAGCAAAATGTACAACTGACTACTTCACGCTTAGAGCTTCTAGGTAGCTCTGCTGCCGTTGTTTTGAACGCTGGGAAACGTTATTTTTCTTTTTTTTTTTTATTTGTAGATGAAACATTTTAAAACTTGGTTTATTTTTATTATCAAATAAATCTACTGATAACCATTTAGGAAAGTTTCTAATTGTTAATATTTTCAGAAACAATTGCTTCTAAAGTTCTAACTTTGACACCGTTTAGACAAAATCTGTAAGTTTAGACACATATCTCATATAAACTTTTTGACTTGTTTTGAGCTCCACTATCTCCCATTTAAATCGTAAGCATGTGCTTTTTACGCTGTAATACCGATGACAACATACCTCCTACAGGAAACGCCCTGTTTATATCAATTCCATATGAAAAAATGAACAGAATGCAAAGAAAATTAAACTTTACGGGTTTAAGTGTTTCAAGTTATTATAGTACACAAATTTATCTGCTACTTTACAGGTTCACTATATCCCTTAATTTTACAATAAATCCAAAAGTTTAAGAAAACATAATTTGTAAAAATAAACTAGACAGGAGAAAAGAATGTTTTTATGACAGTAGCCTTCTCCCTATTAAATAAATAGAAGTTTATTAGATAGTAATGTCTATATCAAGCCCTTCAAAGTATAGTATTTTCTACCAGGTGGTGCATCGCCAGACTGGCCATAGGAAATCCATATGCTTATTGTTAGGCAATGGCTCTCTAATTGAATTTCCAACAAAGGTAAAACATTATACTTTTTTTAGAAGAGCTTTGATAAGATTACCTCACATACTAAATTTCGTTTTTTCTGATAAACAATTCTAAAAAGTTATTTAAGAAAAACTATATTTTATAAAATCACGTATCATACCTACTACATACCTTAATAGCTCATCAGTAGTAAATAAAATGTCTTGTAACTTTTATTCACGTTTCACTTTGTATTAGTTATTTTAACATGCTTTACATTATTGAAGAGAAAATAATGGTTGTGATCATTTAATAAATACAAGTAATTACATTGAACTTCATAATGAGATTTTTACATAATTGAACAATTTCTGTAAGGTGAAAAACACTTACAAAACTGTCTAAAATACGTTTTAACGCACAGCACATTAAAACTAAAAGCTACTGTATTTTTTTTTAATTAGATTCACAAACAGACCTCCGTTTACTGCTAAGCAATATCCTAAACGGTTATAAGAGTCCAGTTTTGTTATGAAGTTGAAATGCCGATAGTCGATCGCACGCCGCTGAAATTAAAATTTAATTCTTCTAAATTTTGATAATCTCCAAATTTGTATAAATATCATTTTCTATGACCCCAAGAAAGTGTTTGGCGAAAGATCAGGAGACGGTGTAATTTGGGCCTATAGTGAGTCCATTAAAAACATTTTAAACATATTCCCTTACTTCTCGTGAATTATTATTGAGACAACCATCCATTTGAAACCAAATGTCTTGATTGTCAGTTGCAGCACACATGCCGACCCCACTTGATTTTGTAATACTTCTATAAAAGTTTCTGTTCCAAAATTGTGATTTAGAAAAAGTTCTAATAATCCGATGTCCAAAAATACCCGCCCAAACGTTTACCTTTAAGGTGTTGAGTCCTTGTAGATACAAATCTGTGTTCATTTTCCAGTATCTGATGTTTTGAACGTTTGGTGCATTGTTTAATGTGAAGGTGCATTCGTCACTAAAACAAATATCGCGTAAGAAGTTCTATCGTTATTCGCCATTTCCATAACTTCAAAACAAAAATCTGCCTCTTCGGATCTCATCGCCTTCCTTAATCCTGATGTGTTTTTGATATTTGGCGCGGATGAAATTTATATTTCTTTAATTTGCTTCTACATGAAGTAAAACATCTAAATCGGCATTATTTTCACGAAATATTCCTTCGAGTACATTATTATTTCGCTCTAAGCAGTTGCATTTAGTAATAACAGTACCTTTGTCTCAAACTTATGAACGATATTTTGAACTGTTGTCTTACTTGGAATGTGTCTATCAGGAAAAAACGTAGAACATGTCGGATACTCTTTGATAACTATTTTCAAAGTATAATACCCCATTTTAATCATTGTTATTTTCTCTTATTTTTACAAACATTTTAAAATAACTAATACAAAGTATCAATAAAAAGTTGACAAGACATTTTTATTAACTACCTAAATTGGATTCATTAAGGTATATAGCAGGTATGCAACGATTTTACAAATAGTTTTTCCTAAATAACAGTACGCTTATCAGAAAAAAGAAGTAGAATGTGAGACTAATCTTATCAACGTCTTCAAAATAGTCTAATACAATTTTGTTGTATTAAGCCCAATAGGGAGCCAATATTTCAATGTATCAAAAATTTACATGGGATTTATGGCCAGTCTGGCATTGCACAACCCGGTATAATTTTGGCTGTATATTTAAATAATAATAAAAAAAAAATTACGTGTTAGTGTGTGCATTTATTATTCTAAAAGTTAGTTGTACAAATAAAAATAAAACCAAAGATGCCATTGTGAAAGTTTTAAGAGACAAACTTAAGATTTTAATAAAAAAGATTTATATTTATTCTCTTAAACAGTACTCAATGTTATGATATTATCAGCCTAGGCCTAAAGACATGCACAATAAAGTTAACTATTACAAATAAAAATGAATGCTATAAAATTGTCACTCTAAAACTCCCAGAGGCACATTGTTTATTTGTTTGATCCAGTATTATTAGTTCAACTAAGAGTCATTATTTTAAAATTTGGCTTAAAAAAGTTTGTTCTTGATTAGTATATTACCCATTTGCATTAATAAAACATAAGGCTCCATCCTCAAAATTAATAAAGGTTTTATGTTTAAAGGAGATTGAAAAGAGTTTACTTTTTAAAATGTAACACATTTCACCTTTTATGGTGTATATTTTTTTGCATAAATTAAAATGCTTGATGACTCTTTTGAAACAACCTTTATAACCCACTAATACAAAGAAAGGTAATGTTAATTTTAAAATGTAATGGCCTTTGGCTGACCGCCAAGGCCGTTTAGTATAAAAAGAAAATAAGATGTTGATGTTAAATATACCAAAATAATATAAATAAAGAAATATGTTGAGTACAAAGGGTTGTTTTATCGTGTGAAATTGGGTCTTTCATTTACTGCAAGGATAAGAATAAGAATCCTGTGATCCAAATAGTTAGATAACAGTCTCTTAAGTCAGCAGTTTTCTTTTTCAGCTTTAAAACTTCATCACAAATCGTTTCGATCTACAAATGCGTATAAAAATAAAATTTAAGAAAATATATAAATTTACGAACCACTACCTAAAAAAAAAATATAGAAATACTTAAAAACTAAATCTAAAACTATCCCTCTTGCAGTGTAGAGTCAGGTACCAGGCTCATGCTAGTTACAGTCCCGACCGACCGCCTCAAGAGGCTGACCGTCCGCTTTAAGGAACCGACCGGCCGCTTTAAGAATTAACCGACCGCTTTAAGGACCATACAGTGGCATAATACGAGTTAGTCTGTTTTAAAAATATTCTAGAAGAGCTCATAAAATTTGGAAAAGATTGTTTAAGCCCTTTTTGAGTTTTTCTGATTCTTGAAAAAGTGGCAACTGAAATTTACAGTGTTTGGGTAATACCTAACATTCTTGATCTTTTGTCCTGAATCTTGTTTTCGGGGTTTTCAGGGTCACCAATCACGAAATATGAGTCAGGTAAAAAAATCAGATCCCAAAATGGCGAATCCAAATGGCGGATATCAAAATGGAAAAATACTTAAAATCCGGGGAATATGGGTGAAATATTTTACTCAGGAGTTTTCGTGGTCACTAGATTAGGTACAAATATATTTAAATTCAAAATGGCGCGTATCAAATTAAAAAACAGTAAAAATACAAAATATGCTATAAATGTTTTCTTCTTCACAATATTAAAAATAATATTAAAAATATATATTAAATGCAATAGTTATAGCACATTAAAGTATACATAGTGTTACAAAAAATACATGACTAATTGGAAAAATTCAAAAATAAGATATTTTATTTATTATTGCAATTATAATAATTAATATTTATGTAATTATTATATAGTTATTTAAAGTTATTAAAAACCTCACAATTACTATATTGTGTGAAATAAAAAATAATTATAGTAAAAAAACTCAAAATTTAAAAACCCTTATTACTACTTAATTATTATATCTAAAAACTTGAAATAAATGATGGGATATGTATATTTTTTAACAATTAATAAAATACTCAAAAGTTATACAATTGTTAAAAAAAAAATATTACTTTTATTATTATTATTAAAATTTAATATATGTTTTTTTTAACATTCTCTATATTATTTTTACATAGTGTTATTAAAATATATTTAATAGCAAAATTTTACAACCATTTTAAATTTTAACTAAAATTTAAAAAATTATAATTTTTCTAGGCATTCCAGTCTTTAAATATATGTTGAAAATCGCTCATAGCTCCATATATATCTGAACCAAATTTTCGTTTTTATATACGTAAATGAGTTTGCTACAGTGATTTGAAAATTAATAAAAAAAGGTTATGTACAACTTTTTGGAACACTATATATAAATATACAAAAATATTTTCCGATTTCGACCTTAGATTCGTAATTAGTGGCTACCAAAACCCCTGAGTAAAATGTTTCATCCATATTCTCTGGATTTTAAGTGTTTTTTCTATTTTTATACTCTTCATTTAGATCCGCCATCTTAGATATGAAATTTTCTAATTTCGACCCCTCTTACTCGTGATTGGTGACTACGAAAACCCCTGAGTAAAATGTTTCATCTATATTCTCCATATTTTTAGTGTTTTTCAATTTTGATACGCGCCATTTTGGATCCGCCATTTTGGATTAGCCATTCTGAATGTCAATTTTTGAATTTTGACCTTAGATTCAAAATGGGACCACGAGAATCACTGAGTGAAATGTTTCATCTATATTCCCGGATTTTAAGTCTTTCATGTTAATACTCATATTTGGATCCGCCATCTTGGTTTAGATTGATTCAAATTTCGACCTTATATTTATGATTCGTGACCCCGAAAACCCCGAGTAACAATATTTAGGCCAAAATATTAAGAAAAATAAGTTTTACCCAAGACTCAATATTTCAGTAGCCTTTTTCCCATTGGGGCAGAATTAAAAAAAAAAATAAAAAAAAAATAAAAAAAAGGGCTTACACAATCTTTTCCAAATTTCATGAGCTTTTCATTAAAAAAATAAAATTAAAATTCGGTAAAGCTGAGCGTTCTGTAGCCATTTTTGAAACAGCCAACCTCGTATTATGCCTGTGCAGCCGGACGTAGGTTTGGTAGGAGCCTACCACCTGTTTTTACGCGCAAGGGAGGGGACTTTACGCAAAAGATGGGGTAGTTTTACTAACTGGTTAACGCAGTTAATGTTAAGAAACCGATATTAATTATATACTTCTAAAAATACCCGAGCTGTTACAAAGGTATAAACTGATTAAAAAGTAAAACAGTCCTACAGTTTTATTAACCTAAACAGTGAATTTTAGAAGCATTATGTAAGGGTCCCAACATCAGTAATATCAAAAATTATTAACCCCCATAAAGTATACGGACTATTTTGGTGATTTTGCTTTATATTTTTTACTATGTGGGAATAGTTTACAAAAGCTTAAAGCCCAAAACAAACATTATGAATGTCTGGAGTAGAGTGAGAACAATTTATTAATACGGGTCCCAATGGTTTGCAGAAAGTCAACAGGTTCAAAGGAGTATTGTTACAGCGGACTTTAGTTAGTGTTTAGTTAATAGAAATGTAAAAGGTTGAAATTATTTTATTTAGGTTAATAATTTATTAAAAATAGGTTTCCTTAGTTTTCCCTTTTTCGACGGTCGTGCGGATTATCTTGAGGGCGCTGGAACTTTTCACACTTTTATGGCATCCTGTAGTAAAGAATTGTTTCAGCTAATTCTAGACTTTTCCAGACTTTTCCATTCTTTCAGATTACTATATAAAGCGCGAAGGAAGTCCGCACGGGCCCAGTTTAGTTTGTCTTCCGAAGAGATAAAAAGTTGACAGACAGTTAAAGGTTAAAATATAACTTTATGATAGTTACACTTTTGAGCTGTGATATTTTTTGAACATTCACAAAGTGCGTCCCAAACACGAACCCTATCTTCACCAAAGTTTTGCTTAGAATTTTCCCAGTAACTTTTATATCATTTTCGGTAGAAACCTTGAAATGGTCAAACGTCTTCTTTCTAATCGTGCACCAGTTGTTGTTGGTACTCTAAAAGGAAAAAAGTTAGTTAAAACTTGTAAAAATATCTCCCCCATTTCTATTAATTTTTTTTTTTTTTTTAGCAAAAATAATCAACTAAATGATGGATTTGTTTTAAATTTTATACGGCAGTTGAAAAGATTCAGGCTTTAGAAATAGAAATTGCTTCCTATTTTCAAAGAATGTTGCGAACATTATATGAATATCAGCTTGCTCTTCGTAAATATGTGATTTTATTTTAAATTTCGGCTGCAGGGTAGTAGCAATTAATTAAACAAATCATTTTAACGTTTTAACAGGCCGAAAAAAGAGCAATTTCGGAGAAAGATCGATGCTAGCCCCTTTCTCTTAGAGACAGAATCTCTAAAAACCAACTACGGCAAATGACAGGTGTTACTGATGCGATAGTGAGAATAACAAATTTAAAATGGAATTGGGCGGGCCACGTACCTGAGTTTGCGGATGGACGATGGACAAAAGGATTTTGGAATGGAGGCCTCATCAGGCGCATAGCGCAGTAGGGGACGCCCACCAACGAGATGGTCCGACGACATCAGGAGAATCCAGACAAGTGGATAAATGCCGCACAGGACCGGCAAGGATGGATTGGATTGCGGAGACAAGGCTGAGTGATGATGATGAATAAAAGAGGCGCGAGTTTGCGTCACATCCAAATCATCAGATTTTTGAATGAGAGTTGTTTTTTAGGATCACTTAACATCCTCTTAGAAAATCCGACGCGCTTGATTAATTTTTTTCTTCTTATTTTCAATCCTTACGTACGACCACCCCCACCATGCAAACGAACAGATTAATCTATGTATTAAAAATACGTGGGACATGGATGCTATCAATATCTGAGGCGCTCGAGTATGTCCATGCAACAGTTTTTTTTTACATTTTTGAAAATTTATAGACGCTTCCCCCACCTATGAAAAGGTATATATTATATTACATTTCTTACATCATCTAAGCTTCGCAGCCCAGTAGGTCTCTATGACGCTCGAGTAAATCCCCATTTAGCATCGTGGGTTCCCCTACTAAATTTGGCTACATCGTTATTTCTGATGTCTATTAAGAAAAAAGTCACAAAAAATTTCAATGGAACTTCGAATATTATAAGGTTGTACTTGCCAACTTTTCCAATATAGTAATCCACAACAAACTCTCTTAAGGCCCCTTAAAACAAACACAGGGCTTATAACTAGTGTTGGATGACGGTACTGGCAGTTAAACATGTCATACGTTGGAATTTTTTGTGTTGACATTCTTTTTCGCATGACTGTACTCTTAGGCTTTTCTTTTGATTTTTCAATTAAACTAAATTAAACTGTATCAGTGATCATAAAATATGCTTGATTAATACTTCCGTTATATATATATATATATATATATATATATATATATATATATATATATATATATATATATATATATATATATATATATATATATATATATATATATACTATCCGATTCTTGGGAGAGAATTCCCACGTCATCATCTGTTGATAATTCGTCCTTATTCCTCTCAATAAAATAGAAGAGAATTGGCAGTGCACATCAATGGCATACGTTATTATAATTTGCATTGAGCTAAAGAGATAGATTACTCGTACGTCCAAACGTGAAAGGGGGCGGCCATGATATGTCAAATCTTTTAGCGTTTTCCATTGACATACACTTTTTGCGCACCGAGTGCAATTTTTATTATTTTTGTCTTTGTCTTTGCTATGGGACTAAGGGCAATGGGAAATACACTAGGTGCGTCAGTGCGAGTCAATGAAAAACGTTATTAAAATGTCATTTATGACTGTTTTCCTGCGCTGGAAGATCGTTTATTCGTTTTCTTTGGCAATTTTCAATTTTCGTAGCATTTTTTATTATATTTACTGTTTTATTTCACTATCCACATCACAAATAGTTCTTAGAGCTCAAATTAAAAAGTTTGTAGTGTTTTTCAACTTTTGTTTGACGACAAAACATGAAAACTTTTGAGTTCCCAATCTCGGGGATTGGTTCTATCCCTTAATCCATTATTTTGAAGAGGAAAAACGTAACGATGGACCTTTACTTCCACTTTCTGCTGTATTGGAGGTAATTATGGCAAGCACCAAATAAAAATCGTATGACAAAGTAGAAATGTGTATTTTTATTCAAATATGAGATTTTATAATATTTATTAATATTTTTATAATATAATATTTATAATACTCATAATTATACTTATAAGCCCCTAAAGAATATTAAAATAACACCAGTAGGGACAGTTCGATAAGTAAGAACCACAATATAGTTACAATGAAAAATAACAGCTACAACTATTCACAACTTTCCTTGGTTTGTACTAATACTCAAGATATAAGTCTTTTAAAAGAAATGTTATTTTCACAGGGTAAAAACCCTAAAATTATATCTTCCCTCACTTTGTTCACCTACTCATGAACTTTATGAACAACAATTAATACCGCACAAATACAGTTTCATAAATAGTCCTTCAGTTTCAATGAAGAATAATGATTAAATTCACATTTTTTTTGCATTTGGAAAGAAAACTGTCATTCACTTGTATGTTTACTTTTAACAAGACACTTTCTGGCGTTATTTTAACACATTTTAGTACAGTTTCATATAGTCCTTCAGCATGTTAGTTCAGTTCCAATGAAGAATATTGATTAAATTCACAACTTTTTCCGCATGAAGGAAACTCGATTTCACTTGTACTTTTAACGAGGCACTTTTCGGTGTGTATTTTATAAATCAGCATATCCTTCGCCCCTCGCCTTGTTTTCCTGCTTCTCGAATAGTTTTGTGACACAATTTTTTTGTTTAAAAATGTAGTTAATCACAACTTAAGGGCCCCCAAACCCCAAAATGTTTGACAGCATGACAACACAAACCATAGAGGTTATGTTTCCCGGTCTCTGTATTTCCTATAATTTTTACTTTACAACAACCATTTTAGCTAACTGACGTGAAGACTGTCGATGACGTGGGTCTCTTCTCTCGGATAGTATATATATATATATATATATATATATATATATATATATATATATATATACATATATACTCTTTATATATATATATATATATATATATATATACATACATATTTTTTTTTGTAATTTTAAAGAAGAGTCCAGCCCTTTTTCTTTCTTTAAACGTGTGTATTAGGTGAAAATTAAATTTTGCTAACAACTAACACAACAAACTAAAGAAAATATTATTTTCATATCATTACAAACCAATGCCATATTATAATGTTTGTGTTTCAGTCAGAATGAACATTTTTGCTATCCTATTTGTCTAAACCACGCTAAATATTTCAAAATTTTACCAGTCATGTATAGTTTTCGCGAAAAACATGTTTTGTATTCTTTTAATTTTAAAAATACCGAATGCAACAAGCCCAGCTAATGTAAAATTAGCTATCTCACTTACTATTGATCTATAGCAGCGACGCCACAGATATCCTCAATTCGCTCTCATAATCGATGGAATTGAAGAGTTTCCGTCATCGAATAAGTCCTCAGTAGTGCTAAATCCGCTATTACTGCATCAATACATCATCTGGTTGGCGAATTGCATCTATAACGTCTTCCAGTTCGGGAATTTTAAAAGTTTCGCCCGACTCAGCAAACCCTTAAAAAGACAACAGAAAATATTTTTTGGTCATTAGCATTAACAATGGGTTGCGGGTTATAGGTAAGCGATTGGTCTTTATTTTTATTAATTTTTAATTTTGCAATTATAAATATACCTAGATATGAAATTGACCTTATTAGTTTTTTTAATATGTTTTGCTTATTTCTGTTTAGTTGCACCAGCACTATTAGTCTAGAGCCAGTGGCCGACAGACGATAAGTATTTTTATGAAAAACCGACATTTACAAGTATTTTATCAAAACCAAATTTTGCTCATATCAGGCGCAGATACCTTTAAGGTTTGGGCACAGCCACCCTCCCCAGTACATTTTGAACAGTTTTTCAATTTGATATTTTTACATCTTTAAATGATAGCATTGGTTACAAACTAAATTAAACACCATTTTACATTACATAACTTTGTCAAAAACAAGCAACATGTCCTGGCTGCGTAATTACATACTATATACTATTACTCAGAGCAACGGCGCGGCGACAGGAGTTGCTCTGAATCGCGGTATAATAGATTGTAGTGACCAATACGCGCTTTTCGCTTCATAATATATTGGCCTGAGCGGCGGTTAAAAATATTATGTAAGAAATATGTATGCATGTTTTAATAGTGTGAAAATGTGTTGGATTATTATGAACTCTTAATAATATTATTATTTATTATTTTTCAAAACTTTTATGGTACCTATCTATCACGTCCATCGTTATCATAACTAAAATAAAACAAGAGGCACAATACAAATAATTATTGCGAATCTTCGATGAGGGTTTTTACAGATTTGGTCCGCAACGTTGTAAAAGCTTTAATGCTTGTGCCCTTATAGACTTTATTTGTAATGTTTTTGAAATGACCATAAACGACGTATATTATCATTTGCAAATCACAGAAAAAAATAAAAATGATTTAATATATTCTAGTAAAATCAAAAACAAAAACATTGTGGTCAATAAAATATCTGAATGACAATACTTAGTTACTTCAGAAAGTGATGATAAGTACTTTATACGGGCTTCACACAGTGGACATTTATTTTTGTCTTATATTACTCACAATCAGTAAAAATGTAGTATTCTAACGGTGAAAAAAAAAATGACATTGGTTCAGTAGTTTTTAAGTATATTTGTTACAAACATCTAAATATACAAATCTTTAACTTTTTATAATATTATAGTATAGTATATACGGTGTTAGGAAAATAAACCGAATCCTTTATACTATGGTATGAAGGCTATGCTGTAAATCCATGGACTTAGAGTTTAAACCATCAATCTGAGAAACTTTCCCGCAAAGAAACCATATACCGAAAATAATAAAAAAATCCACTTCACATACAAAATTAGCAACCGCAGCAGCAGCGTTGTATAGAAAGTCCAAATTTTTTAATTTTTATTTCCAGTAGGCATATAGTTTCTTTGGGAAGCTTAAAGCGTAAGCTTGAATTTGTAATTTATTTATTTATCTACACAGTATATGAGTATGAGGTAATTTTTAAGTTACTAATTCAAGCTTGATAAAAAAATATTATCGGGGCTAGTTCTCCTAAATATACAATTTTAACTTGTAATTTAATCATTTATCTGCATACTATAGATAAATGCTTAAATTACAAATATTCAAGTTACCTTTTTGCGAAAACATAAATTATTTCGTCGACATCCAGGTGCACTCCTCTATGTAAACTGCTCAACAAAGAAAGATCGTATCATTTAATTTTTTGACCCATTTTCAAACTGCTGTAACTTTTGAATATCTTAAACGAAGATTAAAACCGCGTTTTTCTACTTTAAGGCTCGGTACTTTCATTAACGGATAAAATTGTACCCGGATAATTTCCATAATAACAATTGTTGTGACAATCGTAACCATGGAGAAATTATCGGACAATAAGTTATCTGTTAATGAAAATGAAAACCTAACTGTATTACATTTAGTCTTAGTAAGATGGATATTATCATGATGTACAGAGTGATCAATAGAGTGCTGCAAAAAAAAACAAAAAAAATTCGAGTGTGTCCCATTTCAGTGGTAATTTTTTTTTGGTCGTTATAATATGGGTTGTTACAAAGGTCATATCCAATATCTGTAGGCGTTTATGCCAGTTTTGAATTGAGAGACCTCTGGCTTGCGATACACTTCTAAACGTCAAATTTTGGTAATCAATTCTTTATAAAGCTATAACTGGAAACTAGTTGACGGATTTTATCGTGTGTTTCATATTCAAAAAAGCTCATTTCATGTACAAATTTTTATGTCTAATCACTTTTCGAAAGGTTACTATATGAGTATGCAGGGCCAACAAACCAAAAACGTAGGTGATTTGGAAATCCAAATATAGGGTAAATTATTAAACGCCAAAGCGACCATATGTGTGTGTTTTTGTTTGAAAAATGGCCACGTTGTGTCAATATCTCGAAACGATTGCTACCGTTAATCGATTTAGCTGCTATTTAAGTGCTTATAGCAAACTTAATCAGCAAAATGCGTCGTTATTATGGCATTAGGTCTGAACGGTAGAGCATTGTAGCGTCTTAAAGTTTAAAACATTTTTAACGCATTTGGTGTTGTACACCATGATATACAGTGATCAACAAAGTGCTTTCAAAAAATTTAATTTTGTGCCATTTTTGGATTGCAAAATGTTTTTATATTAGAATAATATTGTTTTTCGATATTCCTAGACGTTGTTGCAAGTCTTTGTATTAAAATCCTGGATGAATGTAAATTTAGGATTTCTTAGTAATCCATTTTCAAATGTTTTAATAAACGTAAGTTTTGGACACCAAAAATACTAAAGAGTTTCAAGCCTAACAATTTTCATCTAAAACATGTTGCACCAAACAAGGCCGTTCTGTACCTAATGTTGCGGTAATTATGGATACCATAATAAATTTGAAACACTTTGTTGATCACTCCGTATATCATGGTGTACCATACCAAATAGCCTAATTTATGTTTAAATATGTTTAAAACTTTAAGACGTTGTTGGAATCCTACCATTCAGACCTAATGTCCTCATCAACGACGCATTCAAGCAAGATGGTTACAGGCATAAACAAATCGATTAACAGTAAAAATGTTCAAAATCATAACCTAATGCATTTTTAAAATAAAACACATATGTTGTTCAATATTTACCTATATTGGGATTTCTAAATCAGCCATTTTATTTGTTGGCCCCATCACCCAAGTAAGTGCTTGGGACGTAAAAAAATCTATATGAAATGGGCTTTTCAAATATGGGTACTCATTAATCAATTAATTTTTCCAGTTATAGCTTTTGAAATTGATTGCAAACATCGCAATTTCAAGCATAAATGTCTAGAAGTATTGATATGACACTCAAGCTAACCATACTCTTTGACAAGCGATACCACTGAAAATGGTTCTACTCGATTTTTATTTTTTTGCAGCACTCTATTGATCACCTTGTACATCATAATAATATTCATCTTACTAAAACTAAATACACAATACAGCTTAAAGTGAAAAACTTGATTTAAGATATTCAAAAAGTTAATTTTAAAAAGTTTCCACCAGTTTGAAAGAAAATGGGTCTAAAAAATTAAATGGTACGATCTTTTTGTTGACCAGTTTATATTTAAGAGAGCTAGATATCAGAAAAACTTTTCCGTGTCGTGGGGCGCAACCGTGATCCTACGAAGAGTTGAAAACAGTGATCATTCCGCAGCAGCGTTGACCGGATGTGTAGCTATCGATGGGTATGACCAGGTATTTAAGATTCTGTTTCCATTTGGTCCTGGGGTTGTGGGCATGCCTAATGCCCACAACAGTGGATCCACCTGGCTCAGGTACCCTCTTATACCTACTATCCATGAAATGGGAGCTCGGTCAAGGCAGTTGAAAGCCACTCAGGTGCAACAGGTAAAACATTTAATAACTATATTTATCAAAGCTGCTGTTGGGTATGTTAAAATAAGCTATAATTAAATTAAAAAATGATAATATGGAATGATACAGTGTTAATATTGACATATGTTTTTTTTTTTTTTTGAAGTTTTAATTTTAAAACATATTTTATGAAGTTTGAAAATATGTTATTTATCATAGCATTAGAAACTTATATTTATCTTGGCAGACAATCCTGTGGGGTATAACAGCCCAGGCACGAAATCTTATCTCTGCTTTTTGAGCATATGTGAGTACTTATTTTCTTTCATTAAATATGCTTATTATTCGTGATCCTCATTATGAATATCAAATAGCAATATGAATTATATCAATTAATAAGTATATTAACTGCGGTTAGAAGGATGGTGAGAGCAAAATGGATTAATGAAAAATCATAAATATATATGTTAAAAAAAATTGATAATATAAAAGAATATAATTGATTATATTGTCTATTTTTTATTTGTTAAAGATTAAACCCAAGAAAAAATAAAAATTTTAAATTTTTTATTTTATTATTTATAAATAAAATAATAAATTTTTTTGTTTTTTTGGTTCTGTATTATTTTTAAAGAGCCATTTTCAACAAGGTTTTCATCATCGATCGGTGGGGATCTGTAAAAAAAAAATCAAATTAGCAAATCTGTTATTTATTTTTAAAAATATTCCCATTACAAATAATACCGGAGAATCTGTAATAAATCACTGAAAATATGCAGGATCTCCCAAACCTGTCAAACCCCGTAATAGGGCGAAAGTCAGAGGCCTTTTTTGAGCAATTTTCCAATGTCCCACCTCCGGGCCCCAAAACACTGTAGGTGAAGCCACCTGCATGGTATGGAGCAAAATTTTCCCCAAAACAAAAACTAGATTGGCTTTTTTTATTTTTTCATTTTTAAAAAAACTTTGATGAAAAACCTTTGGATGATGGAAAAGTTTTTTTGAAGATCATACAGAACCCTAAAATAAAACAAAAATATTTACATATTGTTTCTTTACTGTAAACAATTAATTTCCTGTTTAATGTTTATTTACCTTTTTTAGGTTGGATTTTTAAAAATGAGGTTCACATAAAAGTTAGTTGTCTGTCAATTTAAAAATAACATTTATATAAAAATATTTTTTCTTCTTATTTTAACTTGGCGCAGCCTTTTTTAAAGAGTTTGTAAAAGAAAACCAAAAATGACCAGATAAAAAAAACGTTCCCATCGATAAAAGCATGATATCCAACCTTAAAAATTCCTTTTGAAACTCAACAAGGTAAAACAAAACGATGAAAAAGAGATACACCCTAAAACTTCCAGTGGAAGGTTGTCAGCAATTTAAAATTGTTTATAAAAAATTCATTTGTTTTTATTTTTAAAATTTTCATTTTTTTACTTTATTTAAGTTATTTAATAAAAAGAAGAAATAGAATTTATTGTTTCTTTATTTATTATTATTCTAATTTATTATATTTTTCGATGACCAATTTTTTCCCCAAAACATCTAACCCGGGAAAAATATAATTCTTAATACTATTTTATATTATAAAAGAAGATAATAGATAGATGAATGGTAACAAGAAATAATAACATGTAGAAAGATTTTTTTTCCGGGTTATAACCGCAGGAATGGTTCTGCTATAAATATAGGGTTTATGATACAGAAATACATAAATTTAAACTTGTAGTCAATAAATAAGGGACAATCTGTAAATAATTTGTACAGTTTTCCCCTTTTGGGGAATTCTTAGGTCTTCGGGTTGCTTTTTGGTGAAAAAAATTTATCAACATTAACAGGCGGGGGAAAAGGGGTGAATGGCCCCTCAACGCCCGAAATATCGCCAAAATATGGGAATTGAAAAATTTTTTTTTAACAAAAAATAAAAATCGCCCGTGTCTAAAAAATTCATTTTTTCGAAAAATCGATAGTTTTTGAGATAACGGGACAAAAGTTCCCCATTTCAGCTGCCGTCACCGTTAGAACCCCTTGCTTTATGGGCACTTTTAAGGGCGGACGAATTTTTCCAACTGGGAAAATGTACATTTTATCATCATTGGGAAAGAAAAACCCGTACCTATCATTGCATATGAGTTTTGGGGCCAGTCTGATTTTTTGGATATTAAAAAAAGGCCCAAAAATTTTTTTCAATATTTTTGAGACTCATTAATTTATTTGATATTTTTGAAATGGTTTGTTTAAATTTCTTTTTTATAATGGGATTAGAAGGTTTTGTCCCACAAGAATTTTCCCTTTACCCTCCTTCTTGCTTTTGATAAAAACCTTTTCCCATTTGATTTTTAGCCGTTCCCGGGGTTGTAGGAAACCAATCAACTATTCTTATTGAATGCTTTTCAATGCACTATTTTAAAAAAGAATTGTCTAGTTTTGACTGTACTTTTTTTAAAAAGTCCAATAATTTTTCAAAAAACAGGGAAACATCACACCAGTGTGGAATATTATATGGATTTTGACGGCCGTTTTTAGAAAAAAATTGGTGTTGGGAAAAAAGGGAAGGACAATTTTTTTTAGATGCCATTTTTTTTAAAAAAATTTCTAATTCCTTTTCGAACATAAATATTTTGGGGGGGGGCCATTTTGGGGGTTACACGTAAAATCAAAAATTTTTCTGTAAACACCCCAACCTTTTTGAAAAAGCGTAAGTTTTTTAACGGGGGACTTTAGGCTTGTTATGGAAAAAAAAATTTTTTTAAAAATTTTTATTTTGTTAAATTTTATTTTTCCAGACTCTTACCCCTTGGTCTATTTTTTTTTGTTAAATTTTTTTTTTTAACTTCCAAATGCGTTTAAAAAAAATATTAAAAAATTTTAATTTTTATTGACCAAAGGGTAAAACCTGTTAACCCCCTAAATAGTCAATAAAAAATTGTTTAGAAGGGTTTTATATTTTTTTTAAATCTTTAAAATTTTTTTAAAGGTTTTTCAATAAATTTAATAGTAAACTAATTATTAGAAAGTTTTTTAGAAAAAAAAAAATTTACGATTTTTTATTTGAATACCTTTTTTAAATTTTTTTCCCTGCCTTTGGGAAAAAACCCCCCCATTTTTTTTTAAAATGAAAATTTGACGATAGTCTCAAATAAAAAAAATTTCCCATATTAATTTTTTTTTCTAATTTCCAATTTTGCATTTTTTCGTGTTGGGGTTTAAAAGGGCATTTTTCACAGTAAAGAAAAAAAGAAAAATGGAAATTTAGTTTTCCCCCTTTTTTTCAATAAAATAAAATTCTTTTTAAACTTAATTTTGTTAAACGATTTTAGATTTAAATACCTATTTCCTTTTGAAATCCCACCCCTTTTTTACTTAGTTTATTTAAAAAAATAAAAGCCGGGTGGATCCGGTTGAAAAAGGTTAAAAATTTTTTATTTTAAATTAAAAAAAATATATTTTATTATATATATAAATATATATATATATATATATATATATATATATATTATATATATATATATATATATATATATATATATATATATAAATATATATATATATATATATATATATATATATATATATATATATATATATATATATAATATATGTATTTTAAATATGTAGGATATATTATACATATAAAAACCCTTTTGTGAGCTGTCATAAAGAAAAAAAAAATACTGGCCCTCCTTTTTTGGGACACGTTGTATATCTGGATTTTTGCTTTCGTGCATAGTAGATTTTATGAGAATCAAATTTTGTTTTAAAAGGGATATGCCCCCTTAGCCCCAAAATGTTAAAAATTTAAATTTAAGTTTTTGTAACCCTGAGTGGGACGAACGGACCTTTTCCTCCCAGATCGCCAGATCTTACCTCTAAATAAAATTCTTGGGATAACCGAAAACTAAAAAAGGGTTTCCTGACAAAAACCAGAAAATTTATAGGAACATAGTACATAACCAATTAAAATTTTTTTTAGATTAGGATTTTGTCAAGAAAAAAATAAACATTTTTAACAACTTTTTAAATAAAACACATATAACAAAAAATATTTTTGATTGTTTTTTCAGGTTTCTAGTTTACCAAAATGCAAAAGTAAAAAAAGTTGGGTTATATTTTTTTGTATGCTGTTTTTAACTAGCTATCACAAAATATACGTTAACTTAAAAAAATGATATTGGTTTCTACCCCCCAACATGGGAGCAAATTTCATGAAGAGACTAAAGGGTGCCAAACCGTAAGTAATGGGACCTTTTTTTTAATATTTACATGCTCTTTAACACTTAAATTCCCGAAGCTGAGAATAGCATCCTGTCAGCGGCGTGCGGCCCATGGAGCAAGAAAAAGGGAATGCTGCCCCCAGAATCATCAACAAAACCCAAAAATTTTAGCTTTAGTTTCATATTATATAAATTTTTTTTATTTCTTTATAAATGTAATATCCTATATATAAAGATGAGTCCATTATAAATTGGTGGGTTTTTTTAAACTGCTTCCCTTCTATCAAACACCTTAAGCGCCTACACTCTGTATATAACAATATAAAAAAAACTTACGAGAAAAAAAATAGAAGATATGGGTGAACCAGTAGGTTTACTTTCTTTTTTAATTTTGACGTTGGTATAATCATTGAGCCTTGACAAACTGGGCAAAAAGTGTATGGCTCAAATTTTTGAAATAAAATATCTATGTAGCCAGAACCTTGAATTCTAAGTGCCTAAAATTATACCTTAAAGTCAAGACACAGTTTTGCTGGGGGAGAGTTTTGATTGTCAAAAGTCAGTTTATCAAATAAAACGTTATATTATTTAGAAATATGTTGTCTATTGTTCTTTAAGTTCATTTATAAGCCTGAATAATGTTTAAGAACTCTTTGAAAAAAATTTTAAATAATTTTTAAGATTTCGAGGTCAAATTGGTCACCGTTTCAAGATATGAAAAATATATTAATTATTAATTATAATTATAAAAATCAAAATTACTTAAAATTTAGTTTTTAAATCATATAGATTAAGAGTATTTGTTAAAACAGTAGTCCGTACTTTCGCACTTCTTGCTGTTTAAAGGTTTTGTTATTCGCAGCCATATAATATTTTATTTGCTTAGCCGAAACACAATAATCCTACGTGTCATCCAATTAACCAGATATTCTTAAAATCTCCTTTGCGTGGCTTGATTATTTTAAAAGTTTTTTTTTTATTTTCAATTCGGGTTTAAACTTATGTAATTCTTTTTTAGTCAACTTTCGGTATAGTCTGTCTCAAAGTATCCGTGTTGCTCTTGCCTTCATTTATGGATTATACCTGCCGACCAACAATAAAACTGGATCCGGTAGGTATTAAAGGACAAAACATAAGGGACGGACTTTAACAATATAAAGATTCAACTTTATTGTTTATTTAGGTAAGTATAATTTTAAAATTATTTTAAAGGGAATTAAATATGCAAAATTTTAATAAATTTATAACCTGCATTAGCTATACATAATTACATTTTTAATCTAAATATCTAAATCTAATTCTGTTTTACTATCAAGCCCATCATTGAGATTAATTACAATAGGATTTATGTTGTTTTGGATAGAAATGTAAGAGTCCTCAGTTTTTATAATGTGCTGTAGTAAATTTTTTCCAGCTACCCAACTGGTATGTACATTTTTATCAAATTTTAAAACCTGGGACTTAAAGTAGGTGTAACATTTTCTGCTCTGATCTTTAATTTTACTTGGTTCTACAAATGCTCCATGGGTTAAACATACAGTGATACGGAAGCCATAAGACAGTATGCCCAGCCTGTTCAGCCAAATTATCACATACATATGTTTTTTAATTGCATATGAATTTAGGATTTCCAAAAGTTGCGTTTTTGTAACTAAATTTAAGATAAATATCTTTTTCTAAAAAATATTCCTGGATTTTATTTTTTGAAGTTGATGAAGCTGGTGCTTTGTGTAGCAGATGGCTGTGGTAGCTTGCGTTATCCATGACAATAACACTGTTTTTTGGGAATTTTTTTTAAAAGATAATTTTGAAACCAGTTTTCAAAAGTTCTGGACTAGTATCCTCATGATAATCCAAGCTAGATCCTTAATATTCTTTGCAGACAACAGCAAGCAGTTTGGGAAAAACCGTCTTCTGAACCAGCGTGAATTATGGTAATGCATTTTCTTTATTTGAAGGTGCTTTCGTCTGACGGAAATTGACTGGAATCAACCCATCCTTTGGATACTGTTCGTGTATATCAAACCATGTTTCATCAAGGTAAAGTATGGATCCGTTTTCTAACCTATTTTTTTTTAAAATTTCTTGAAGGTAATTAAATCTCCAAGTGCGTAATAATTTCGATGCGACATAGTTATATTCTCGTAAAACAATTTTTTCGAAACGCACAGTAAAAACGGTTATTGAACACTGCCACTAAAATATTAGCCAAATATTTATATGCCTAATGGTTAATACTCAAAAATACCTGGCCCACCCCTGCCCTTATGAACAAATGGGTTTACCCAATAACAATGGTAATAAAATCGTTAAAGGTTTATTGGGTATGGTCCGTCAAAAGCCATAACGATATACTTTGAGACAGACTATAGATCCTTAAATAATCAGGATGATAAATGGAGGGGCTCTAAGACTATCACTGAATTTTTGGAAATTAACTTCAATCATTCCTGAAAACAGTGTATGCCTATCTCACGTTTATTTTGTTTTTTTGTAAATTGTATGAAAAAAAATCAATTCCCAAAATATTAAATTACTTAAAGTTGCAACATGAAGGAAATTTTTGTATTGTGTTTTTATATAACTTAATTTTAAAGTATTTACACCAAAAGAATAAAAAAAGGGGGAAAATAATCCCCCAAATGGAAAATGGCATTTTTATTTCAGTCAGGGACTACCACCACAAAAGTGGCCCTTCTGGGTTAAGTCCTAAGATACCTATTGCCTGATAATATTAACACATACAAAAAATTTTTACATTGAAAGTGCGTACTATATATTTTCACCTACAAATTAAATTATAAACCCTTACCCCAACAAAAGTCGAAAGGTTTTTGTCATTTTTAACGGGTCTGGTTACGCAAACTGTTTCACTACCCTTTTCCATCCTCTTTAAATTCACTTGTCAAATTAAACACCGTACTGACAAATTGGCCCGGGTTTTTAAAATTCACTTCATTCTTATATATATATATATTAGTTACTTTTTAAAAACGAAAGGCCTGAAAAAAGTTGTCCCCCAACCAAAACTTCTGATGTCCACATAGCCCCTTAAAGTTCTTTCAGTCTTCTTTCGGCTAAAGCCTGACTTATCGAAACCTGGGTTTAAAATTTTTTTAGAACTGTTTGTAATTTTGCATCTCGACGGTATTAGCTAACCCCAAAGTCTGGAATTGCTTCTGGTTGGGTTGTTTGTGATTTTCTTGATTTTACTAAAGTCTTACTCTCGCGGAGTACTAATAGCTTTAAAGTCCTTTGAATACCAAAAAAAATTTTTTGACCAGTAAAATTTTAAATTGTGTTGTAAAGCCAGTGTTTATCCTCGCGCATTTTACGCAGCGATTTTATTTCACAATCGATTGGTTCCTTTTAAGAAAAACAATTTTCCCGTCATTTTAATAGCGTATACGCAAGGATGAAATAGTGCGAATTCTTTTGCGGGTTCCACTAAAACGCGTGCTAAACATAAACATATAAGTCGAAATTAACCTTTTTGTCTTACGTTATTTTTGTAATTATTTATTATTGTTGTAATATTTGAACCGCTTTTGAATCTATCCGTAACCCTCGGGAGATATTTTTATCGAGTAGAATAACGAGTTTGGATAGCCGGCTTAACAGAAGTAAGAAAATTTTTTCTTATACAACAAGTGTAAATATGCAGCACCAGTGTGACGCGTGTAATAGCGAAAACCTTTGGGGAAAAAAAATTTAGCACTGGAGTGACAAAAGGTTCTCGCCCATTAGCGCGACGCGGCCGCCCCGGTGCGACGAATTAAAGCATTGGGATACTTTACGTAATTAAACCCGCCCTAGGCGATGCGACGGGCGACGCGACGCGAAAATCTCAGACAAGTCGGTAGAGCGAAAGGGACAATGTCGCGTCGTGTCGGGGCGTCGCCCCGCGTCGCCTTGGCGAGACTGAGTTCAGACACTTTTCGGCCCACCATCAATTGTTTGAACTCACAACAACATACAGAATAATTCCTACAACCATAATTAAAAACAATTTAACCGATATGGCTAACAATACTCCAATCAATATGTAATTTTATATTAACTGAAATTTTAAAAATGAGATTGAAGTAATTACCTTTCCTAGCTTGAAAGTTATATTGTTCTTATTAATTCTTGTTCTTATTGTTTAAATAAAAAAAATGTTGAACTTTGAATGATTAAAAAACGTACATTATTGCTCGAGTAATGGAGCAATTCGTCCGCCCACTTATAAGTGAATCCATGCGGCAGCTGAAATGAGGGGACTTTTGGATCCCGTTATCTCGAGAACTTTTGAGTTTTCAAAAAAAATTATTGGAACCATTTTTGTAGACTACAAGGTTATCTTTATTTTTTGTCTTAACAAAAATTCTCCAATTCGCATATTTTGGCAAATAGTAGCGGCAAACCCATTTTTCGGACCTTTTCGAGTCCTTTCCCACCCTGTTATGTTGATAAACTTTTTTTCGCTCAAAAGCATCCTCAAGACCTAAGAATTGCGCCACGGATACAACTGTACAGATTTTTACAGCTTTGTCCCTTCATTTACTGGACTATTTTTGTTGCTAATTACTTTACCTATCTTTTAAAGTTTCAAAAATATTAAGATTGCTTGGATTATTTTTAACTAAGTTGCAAATATTTTGTTTCTATTTAAACTGGTTAAGTCTTCAAAATATTTAATTTTCAACTGATTTCTGCATTAAAGCGCATCTTATGATTATATTCAGCCCAACAAAACACTTTTTTTTTCTTCCCATTAATTAATTAAATTTATATATTAAAAATCTATGCGTACCATGGAGAAACTCAGGGGCGACACTAGTTAAAGCCAATCTATAACTCGGCAATATTTTTATCTATAATATAGTTCATGGGAGCTTCCCAATCTAAGCCATTTGTTGCTCGTAAAGGAAACTTGTCAGGGTTTTCCCAAAATTTTTCTCAAAACATCTTGAACGCGTTTTTTATTCATCTCCCAGAGCATATGGAATTTTTCATCGTTTACATGAGCAAAGTGGTCTGCTTTGGCTTCTACCTAAAACCATATATAATGCGGCATTGAAAAGAAAAGTTTTACATAAAATGCTCAATAAAAGCTAGAATCCCCAAACTTCTTATCAAATTTTTTATTTTTTACCAATGAATTATTTGTATCAGTTCTTGGTTTTTTCGCAATTGATAAAAATAAGAAAGATTCATATTATTTAAAAGCCTTTTCTTAAAGGCGTTAGACAATATAGCGGTTATAATAACAGTCTTGAACTTCCGTTGTCCTTATTTATTTGTTAATTGGTACACAACGTTTCGGTCAGTGACCTTTCTCCAACCTTTTTCAAGTGATAACTAAAAACTACTCTTAAAGCTACGACTACTATACTATTGGTTGTTCCCGAAGCTTGACAGATTTTTCACAGTTCAATAACGGCAGCCAGATATTCCGGATGTCAAAACTAGGCTTGCTAAATACATTCTGCAAGCAAACTCTGTATTACCATAGAGAAGAAATTTCTTGTCTACATTAGAAAATCTCTTTAAACCCGACTCCGTAAGTTTTTTCGGCTATAATCGGATTTCCGAATGACTAGTCCGGAGTATAGAAATAAAAAGATTAGCCAGACCCTTGCTACGGATTGTTCTTTTTCTATCCCATAAAAATGTACATAAGTTTATCTCTGTCATTGCTTTACTTACTTTTTATTTCATTTTAAACTATTGAAGTGATTCTAACCTGCAAATCTTTGTTTATTTATGTGTTTATTTTTCAAGTGATATTTGAATTATATGAATGACATGTAGTTACCTAGTTTTGTAAAGTTTTTCTTTAAATAAATTAATTAAATTATTAAAGTTTGGAAGTTTGGTGTTTGTGGTTTAAAATTTAAAATGGAACCAATTTTTATGCATTTTTTTAGAAGAGCACAACTTTGGGAAACAAAAATCTTTTCCCCAAACCCCATCAGTGTTTTAAAATGTATTTTAACTTAAAATTTGTGTCATTTTTTTAAAATATATTTGAACATTGGACTTTAAAATAAAGCATTTAAATTTTTTTTCGTTTTTATTCTTCTCAAAATTTCCTCACATTTCTTAATATTTAAGGATTTTCAACCAAATTTTATTTTAGAAATAATTAATTTTTTATTCTTTAAAATGTACTTATATTTGTACATTATTTTCCGACCTTTTATTTCTTATTTCCCAAAACTTTAAAGCCATATAACATACAGTGCGGCAAAAAGTATCGCATCACCTCTATTGTTCAGTCAAGACTAAGTGCAAACATGTTTTAGTGATAAATCTTAATATCTCCTCTAAAAGGAGCTATAAGATAAACAAAAATTTAGAACGTAAAAAGCAAGGCATTTCAAGTTTATAATAAAAAATCTGCTACTATCTGTGAACCTTACCATAGATTGTGCATTTTCCAACAAGAACTATGTTTTCATGTTGAATAATACTATATTTCGTACCGAAATTCAACAGAGCACTTGAGAAGATTATACCAATTACTGATAGAAAGAATCTTTCTAACTTATTTCTTGTCTATTTTATTTCTATTGAATTACAGAGATCGCCTGCTGGTTGATTATCCAGATTGCCATGACTAAATTAAAATAATTAATTTTAAATTAAGAAGCTATGGAAAAATGCCTTTAATCTTTTTTAGTTTTATACTACGAGTACTTTAACAGAATTTAAAAAAATCCTGTTTATGGTCATGTTTTTTTTTAATGGAACAAAAATGTGATTCTTAAACCAAACTTAATAAATGAATAATTCTGATGTAAAAGGGTAAGAAATAGGTATCACTTAGCAATGATCATATATTTTTGCTCTTAGTGATGTACGTTTTTATTCTTATCAGCTTTTAAAAATGAATTTCACCGTTGGTTTTGATGGAGATGACGTTATCAGATTTTATCGGGAATAAGCTCAATTCTTGGATGAGATAAATTCGTGTGTAAGAAAACTAAAAACCACCAATTTTGAGGTTAAATTTACAACTGTCATCCTTTTTATCGGATTCATCAGCAACCAATCCCGATGGATTCGATGACTAATCACCTTTTAAGCGGTAAATGATTATTTAAATTAAAAACAGTTTGTACAATTTACGCAGGTCGGCTTGGTGTAAAATTAGCAGTTTGAACGCATTCACGGCTCTCTAGATTTGAAATCAAAAAAATTATTTAATATATTATAAAGCAGAAGTGTCAAAAAAATTACATTTTAGGGATCATAGGATTCAGAATGTCATATTAAATCGAAATAGGAAAATATATACCGGTGGTCACACGTACTGGATGTCCAAAAATAAGAAAGGACGCCGGCTGTATCTCGGAAACTGTTTATCGCACTGCGTTGGGAAAAGAATATTTTGAGTAAAAGTAAACAAGAGAAATAGCTGGAAATTATTTTCAAGTTTCTAAAACTACCGGGAGATGGCACAACCCCAACAGTAAATTAAAAAACCTATTTTTTCTCGAATATTAGCTAGTATTAGGTACAATTTTGATAACATCAGCAAAAACTCTAACCAATTCTGCATCAGTTTGGCTAAGGACTTTTTGTCGTATTTCCAATAATAAGGGTGGGGGAAGATCATAAATATTGAAACTTTCAAACAGCTCTATCTCCCCTTAGTCATTAATACTATTTATCAGTTGAAAGACAGGTTACTTTGAAAAAACTCGAAATCGAATGCAGATATCAAAACGCTGTTTTCGCCAAAGTGTAGGTATTTTTTCCTTTTCTAAACCTACAATAAAAAATAATTTCGTTATATTTAACTTTCTTGACAAAATCTCGAAAACCCGAGTTTTCCTTAAACAACGCCCTCTAGTTAGTGAACTACAAAGTAGCTAACATCAAGAAGGGCAACATTTAAAAGAGCTTTAAATTTTCTTTCAAACGAGTACCAACTTGAACTATTTTGGATAAAAGATGTGGGAGATAGAGCTATTTGTGTCTTTAACTAAACTAGTTACAGTTTGTGCTGATGTTATCAAGATTGTACCTAATACTGCTGATTTTAGAAAAATTTTTTTTTAATTTACCGTTGCGGTTGCGCCATCTCGCGGTAGTTTTAGACACTTCAAAAAAATTTCCAGCTATTTCTCTTGACCACTTTTACTAAAAATATTTTTCCCAACGCTGCGCGATAAACAGTTTCCGAGATACAGCCGGCGTCTGTTCTTATTTAGACACCCGGTAGTATTTAAAAGTACTAATCGTTTCCCTGTTAAAGTGAAGTTATACACAACGAGTAAATATGTCAAGCTATAAAAATCTGTTTAGTTAATAGAATTGTAGAAGGTTAGAATTATTTTATTTAGATTAATAATTTATTTGAATAAATTACTTAGTTTTTCCCCTCTTCAGGCCATTGCGGATTATCCTGAGTCTAAGACATCCATTTTACACTTTTCTGCATCCTGTAGAAAGAATTCTTCAGCTAATTCTAGACTCTTCCAGACTTTTCCTTTTTTTTCCCCATTACTATATAAAGCGCGAAGGAAGGTCCGAACGGGGCCCGTTTATTTTTTTCTTTCGAGGAGAAAAACAAATAGTTAAAGGGTTTAAAAGTTGTCAAAAATTACGTTACGTTGGAAATTTTTACCATAGAAAGGTTTGTGAACCAAATTTACAATAAAAAGGTAGAATCTGGTAGAACCGTCTTTCTTTTTAACCAGGAAATGGAGATGCCATGGGTTGGGGTGGTTCTATAAGGGCCCTTTGGGTTTTTCATTTCTCAAATTAACTTCTCAACTTTGTCTCTTTTAGCCAAAGGAATTCGTCGTGGTGGGTTTCCTTATCGGCGCTGCATCACCGGTATTTAAATTGATTTGAACTATGTTGGTTTTTTCCCCAAAACCTTTTTTAGAAAGAAAACGTCTTGATTTCTTCTCAAAAGGTCTTCAGCTTAATCCTGCAAATCATTTTGGGAGCGGGTTACCTTCCAGTTGACTTACTTACTGTACGACCTTCCACCAATAAAAAGCCCGCTGAAGATTATGTAAGTCAACTCAGTAAACGCTGCAAGAAATACACGAAGGGGTTCCCTAATAAGTTTCAGAAAGAAAGTGACCATATGAAGTCCCGCTTACTTGAAACTAATCATCGGGGGTTCCTGGTCGGGGAAAAAGTTTGGGTTACAATCCGAAAAAAACCAAAGGGGGGTTCACCAAAAATTTCAAGTCATGGGAAGGACCATATAAATAGTGACCCGGCTTAAATTTTGGGGTAAGGGAATTTAAAAAAAGCCCACATGCGAAGATGAAAGTTGTACATCTGGAACGGCTGTGCCCTATCAAGATCGAAAAAGATACTTGATCGAGACAATAAAAAAAAAACTTGGGAAGGGGAAATGTTACGGACTTTATAATCTTTTTAAATTAATGAATTGTAGAAGGATAAATATTTTTTTTAAAGTTATTAAATTTATTTGAAAAAATTACCTTAGTTTTTTCCCTTTTCGACGCCATGGCGGATTACCCAAAAAGGGCAGGAGACATCATTTTACACTTTTCTTGCATTCTGTAGTAAAAGAATTCTTCCAGCTAATTTTAGACCCTTCGAGACTTTTCCATTCTTTTCCACATTAGTATATAAAGCGCGAAGGAAGTCCGCACGGGCAGTTTATTTTTGTCTTTTGAAGAGAACAGAAGTTGACAAATAGTACAAGGTTAAACAGTTGTCATAATTACGTTACGATAAATTGTTACCATAGAGATGCTTGTGAACCAGATTTCCAATAAAAAGGTGTAAAACCAGGATCCGTGTTATTATACGGGGTGTCGCGGAAGAATATCATAAACCAATATACCAAATATTTTTTTATCACAAAGAATAAAATATTTAGCTAGGAACATTTCTGAGAAACCCGCGGTATACAATAGAGAAGAATATGGAAACCAAGAACTTAAAAAAATATAGTAAATCTTACATCTATGATTGACTTATGTAAATTTTTTATGTTATCTGATAACTTTTTGATTTTATTAGAAGTAGTAGTTTCATATTCCGAAATTTTCCTTCTTAAATCATTGATAACATCTTGCAACTTATTCATCCTCCTTTTCTGTTGTGATTTTATAATTATATTTTCATCTTCACGTTTTTTAAGAATTTGATAATTGTAGTCAAGCTTTTCGCTGTTTAGTAATGCCAGTGCTTTAATGATTTCCAGTTCTCTTTGTAGTGCTTCGATGTCATTTTCAAGTTTAATTTTTGTTTCTCTGCAGTGCTCCTAAAAATGTTTTAAAGCTTAACATATTTCTATTCCAGTTCTAAAAAGCTTAAATTTAAAAAACCTGAAAATCCAATCTCAATTTTTCCATTCGTTCATTAAATTCTTCCACTTGCTCAAACTTCTTATTACTGTTAGATATTTCCTGATTTTCCCTTTTTCTAAAAAGTTCTTCCCATTTTTTATCAGTTGAATCCAACAAATATTGTCTTTCTTTAATTATTACATCCTCCAAGAGATTCAACTCTTGACGATAGGCAGACCTCATAAAAGAAACCTTAAAAAAGAAAAAAGAAAAAGAAAAAAAATATAAAGATTTTCTAATGTTTTTTTAATACTGGATTTTCTAATATTTGTATAAAACTTCTGTGTTTTATAGAAATAAAGATATCTTCGTTTTTAACTTATGGGCAGGCATAGGATATACAGGGTGGAATTTTTAACTGGAATAAATTCAATATTAGAGAGCCTCTTTATTTGCTGAAAAAATAAAGGAACACGGGTGCCTTTATTTTCAGTTTGGCACAGTTTTTTTGGTCTTTTTATAAAATTTACCCTCTTTTGAGGGTAAAAACTACCCCCAACTTTTTTTTTCAAATGTGAAGGTATGTTTTGGAAAAAGCTTCGTTGGGAGAGGGAATAAAAAAGGAATATGATTTACTATTTACTTTGTATTTTGGCAAGCTAGAAAGCCAGAAAATAATAAAAAGTTGCCATTTTAGCAAGTGGATTTTCCCGAGCGGAATGTCTAAATAAAAGGGAAAAATGTAATTGATAAGGCTTTTTGTATACTTGTCTGTCGCATTCCAATGGACTTTATTTTAGTTTGGCAGAAGCGAATAATTTATCTGTTGTGTAGGAGTTTAAACCATTACTTTAAATAAAGTATTTTCATACAAAATGGGTTATTTAACTGAATCATAAAAATTTAAATTTTTAAAGATGATTGGCTTTGGAGACAGATCGCGTACACAAGCAGGGAAATGCAGCATTATTTCACGAAAAACACCCTGATCTTCCAGCAATGTCCCAAAGCCCCCCACAAAATTGAAAATCTTTATCGTGAAGTGGGCCACGTGAGAGACATACCAAGAGTAAGGCAGTCTCAGGGAATGGATGAAGACACGCAATTAAATATTTTACTGACTCTTCAAGAAAATCCTAATACTCTAGTTCAATGGTTTACAAGAGACTGAACATAAGCCATACGTCTGCATTAAAGTTAGTAAAATCATGTCAAATGATCCTTATAAAATGCAATACGTACAAGAGTTACTAAAGATGATCCCGGGCCGCCGTCTTCAGTTTTGTGAAGTGATATGAATGCACTTGATCAGCATTTAGCAGATTTGGATTGGATTCTTTTTTCAGATGAGTGTACTTTGCACTCAATGGTGAAGTCAATAAACAGAACTGTCGATATTGGTCCACAGAAAACCTCAGATATGATTCGTAATGTCAAGAATGAAATTTTTTTTTAGATTAGGGTTTGCCAAAGAAAAAAAGGGGAAATTTCCAAAATACCCAATAAAATAACTTTGTCGAAAAATTTGATTTTCTAGCTTCCTAGCTTATCAAAAAAGCAGTAAATAGTGGTTTGTTTTTTCCTTTTTTATTCCCTTTCAACGAGCTATCACAAAACATACCTTCACTTGAAAAAAAAATTGGGGTTTCACCCCAAAAGGGGGAAATTTTTTAAAAGGGCCCGTGTCCTTTATTTTTTTCAACAAATAAAGAGGCTCTCTTATATTAAATTTATTCCAGTTAAAAATTCCACCCTGTATAGAAAAAACTATACCTGTTTTTCGATTCTTTGAGCAAGAGTATTAACATCTTCCATTTGCTTTTTCTGGTCCTTTGTAAACTGTCTTTCGGCCTTTTTTAATTCGTCATTCAGCATTGCAATGATTGCGTCTTTTTGGCTGATCAACATATCACATTTTTCTTTTTGGTTCATTATTTCTTCATTAATAAAAAAAGTTTTTTCGGCGAATCCCTTAAAAGAGCATTTAAAATAAAAACTAATCTTAGATGTTTAATATAATATTATTTTTTAAAGAGAATAATTACTCTCTTCTTAAGGTTTTTGAAATAAATCAGGTATCTGCTCTTCAAGCTACACGTTTACGTCCGCAATCATGTACAATCGTCAGAAAAATGCATACGTATTAAAATGATATTCCTGTAATTTCGAAAACTATTTAATATTCACAAGAGGGCAGATCAGTAGATGTAGATGATACAACATATCATCGCTTTATTAACTTGTGACCAAGAAATAATTTCTGGGGGCTATCGACGCACTCTACAACATTCACATAGTCAGCAAATTTATAATTTCCATAATGAAATTGGTTATAACTAAGTGAAATGAAATTTCTTTATCTTTTTCATTACCTGAAGTAAATTGACACAACGCCTTGGACTTTTGCTAAATTGGGCCTAATTTTTAAAACAAAGTTTGGTACGTAAGTAGGATTTAGGGCAGAAGTAAAGGAAGAATTCCGACAACTGCACATTTTTGCTCGGAACGCGCCGAAAGAAGTGACGACTTTAGAAGAATCTGACTGAATCTGAGTTTCCGGGGTTATTATTATCTTAGGATTTAAAATGCAGGCAGAATTTTATTCCATTTATTAAACTTAGAAAGAGGAGAAAAGAGCATACCAAAAACACTAATGTTAAATATATGGTATGTATACATGTACCTTAAAATAATAATACATAGTGCATAGATTAGACACTCGTACTGACAACGATGCTGAACAACTTTAATCTAGCAGACACAAGAAAACCTTGATATCCCTTGCCTCCTCTTAATTGAGACTGGCTAGTTGTGTAGAATTTTTTCTACAACCATTAAATAGTTTTTAATTTTGAGAAAGTGCTATTATTTTGAATAAAAAATCCTATTTTGCGGAGGTATTTAAACAACTGGCTTAAGGAACAAACGTTAGATTTTTGTATATAAGCAGTCGAAATCTTAAATACTTTTATTTTAGTTGATATATACAAGGTGTCCGGAAATACCCTTCAATAATTTAGGTACTATTTGATGTAGAAATTTTTTTATTATTATTGAACTGCACTATTTTTCTTTGGAGAGTGTTTCTCGAGCGGCTAATTTTGCTAAGCATACCTTATGTTATTTTCCTGGAATCAGAATTATTAAAGAAAATAAAATATCAAACAGACCTCAGTACCTTAAAATAATAGTTTAGTAAAAACATAAAAGTGACTTCTGTTAAAGAAGCAATTCCTCTCCCAGATCATATAAATATAAAACCAATGTTCAGCGCACGCTGAATCGCTATAACATTATTATATTTGGCGAATATGAATTTCCTCATAATTTAACATGTAAAATCAGTCCTAGAAATATTTGAACGGTATTTACGGACACCCTGTACATAATGTGAAATAATATTTTATTTCGACGTCTTAGTTTTGGGCTAAAATTAATAAGAAATTGTCCTAATATGCTTAAACATTTTCACTTTCTTACAGTCCACTTATTAGCAATTTTATGAAACAATTCAGTAGCAGACGGCTTCTTCTTCCAACTGTTCTATAACTTTTTCTTTGTTAATTCCTTCACTTTCCCGTCTATCAACTTCTCTTGAGTCATTGGCAATTTTGACGTTTGTTATATATTCTTCACCTTAAAAATATTAATTCGTAAATAAAAACCGACGGCCTTACTTTAAACTGATCAAAGCATGCCATACTAGGCCAAGTTCCTCATTGACATTTTTTTTGCTTCTTTTGCTTTAAACCGTTTCTTTATTTCATCCATCCATCATATGTCACGTGTTTTATTAGCAAATCATCTGCTGCGAGACCACGTGACATAAATCTGCTCCCTCCGCTCTTCTCCGGGATGTCAATAAAGAGCAGCGCTAATGCCAAACCAAGCAAATATGGAAGAATAGTATATTATAAACAACAAGGTTTGAAAACGACTCTTTGCACACGGGCGAGACAAATTGATGGACGAGACGAAGTCGAAGGTCCACAAGTCTCGCGAGTGTGCAAGAGTTTTCTGAGTTTGATACTTTTTTATACGACTGCAAATAAAAAAAACATTTTTGTGTAAATTTTTATTTTAAAAACAAACTCAAAAATACAAAAAATAATGAAAACAAAGAGCACAGACTATAATTTATAAACAGGAAACTTCATAACTATTTTAAAATATTAATTGTAATCACTTCTACAGGAATCGTCGCATTGTTGATCGACTTTTTAACGATGGAGACAACATTTTCACGGCACCTTTAGCCGCACAGTTCTCTGTCGTCGGCATATTGCAGTTTTCTTGCGGCACTTCATTACTCAATTGCTGTTGTGGCACATTGCCGCAACAGACGACACAGAAGAAGGATCCTCTCTGAAACATCCATTTATTACTAAGCGAGTCATCTATATAACTTTCGGCGACTGAGCTGGATTTCCATCCACCATGGCGCTTCAGAATATAAAATCTGATCCAGAATTCACCAATATTGTGGCTGACGACCGCCTAAAGCAATGCCGGTATATTTCTGGGTTTCCAACATCAAGAATTTGGCGATGTCTTTTGCCATACCATAATTTTGTTAATTCCAATGTTTTGGCAGGGTGCATTTTCCATTTTGATAATTAAGAAAAAAACGATCTGTTTGCAGGAGTGGAGGTCGGGAACAGAGCACTTTTTAAGATGGTGTAGAGACTTCCCTGACACTGTAAATGATCTCGGCATCTTCGTTTTTGGTATTCTCTAGTTTAATTAACATTGCGCTGCCAAATCGTCATATTTTCTTTTTAAGGAAGCACAATTCTTCTCTTCGGCATGCCCCAGAGAGTCCGACTGCCACCACTGCCTGAAACAAGAAAAAATACCGATAAGTCTTTAGTTTATTCATTTAAGTAAGTACTTTAAAACTAGCACTATTTAAAAAACAGAATTGGGTAACCTGCCTACTAAACCTTCTCACTATAAAAAATGACACCATAAAATAAATAAAATAACTGTGATGCCTACCTTGATTAGCAAATATTTCTCGTCTGAAGTTCTTTAGGAAGCGCTTAAAAATCATTCTCGCTAAGAATTTTGGACTTCTTTGGCACATAGTTTTCTGATTTTCTTTTATTAGGAGCCTGCAACTTCTGGTATTTCCCCAATATCCGTATTTTGGTTTGCCCTCAGGGTTGATTTTAGCATGGAAAAGGTGCTCCATAATGTTGAAGACTTGTATTTGTTCGACAGCTCTTCCAAAGTACACCAACATAACATTTTCGGAAAACGTTTGTACGTTATTTGCTTGTCTCCGCCATAAATCGATGTAACTCGGCTTCATATCGATCTCTTGACTTTGTTGGAAGTAGGTTTGACGAGATTAAACTCGCTTTTTTAATTTCTTCAGAATCGGACATTTTTTCGCGAAATCAAAATTTTTTGTATCTAAATTGGTATCTAATCAACAAAACAAGAAAACTATGACGGTTGCTATGGAATAAAGCCTACTTTGAGTTTTCTATATTTTGACATAACAATAAAAAACCATAATAAATCATATTGAAAGACAGAACCGTGTGCAAAAAAACATATTTTCCTTGCACACATTGTACTCAAAATACAATTTTCAAAGCTTGTTTGTGATGTGCAAAACCCATTTTCTAAAGCAGTCATTAAAAAATATTTAAGGGTTTGTTTAAAAATATATCATCCACGCCGGAAGAAAGGTGACATAACTCAAAAAACTTGGTTTGGAGAAAATGGCCAGCGAACAAATCTGAGATGTTCAAGGAGTTACTACCTCCGCTATAATTAAATATGTATAAAATGATTTTTTACACCATATAAGGAATAGTTGACCCTATTGATAGCATACTAGGATTTTTGAATTATTTTGATTTTAAGACAATTGTTTTGTACCGGTTATGTATTTTTAGCTCAGAGGAGCAAAAAAATACTCGTAAAAGAACTAGAGATCCAAAATCTTCGAAATGCAACATAAGAAAAAAGCGTATCATGAAGGAAAAGAATACATATACTACACAAAAAAAAATAGTACCTGCAAAAAGCGTGACAAACAAAAAATAGTATATTAAACAACAAGGTTTGAAAACGACTCTTTGCACACGGGCGAACAAATTGATGGACCGAGACGAAGTCGAGGTCCTAAATCTCACTGAGTGTGCAAAGGGTTTTTCTTTGGTTTTTACGATACTTTTTATACGACTGCAAATAAAAAAACATTTTTTGTGTAAATTTTTATTTTAAAAACAAACGCAAAACAAAAACAATAGAAAACAAGAAACTACAGAGACTATAATTTGCCAAACAGGAAACTTCATAACTATTTTAAAATATTAATTGTAATGACTTCTGCAGGAATCGTCATTGTTGATCGACTTTTTAACGATGGAGACAACATTTTCTGCTTATACAGTTCTCTGTCGTCGGCATGTGCAGTTTCTTGCGGCACTTCGTTACTCAATTGCTGTTGTGGCTGTGCCGCAACAACGACCTGGGGAAGAGATCCTCTCTGAAACATCCATTTATTACTAAGCGGAGTCATCTATAACTTTCGGCGACTGAGCTGGATTTCCATGGCGCGCTTCAGAGCCAGCAAATCTGATCCAGAATTCACCAATATTGTGGCTGACGACCGCCTAAAGCAATGCCCGGTATAGGCTTCTGGAGTTTCCAACATCAAAAAATTTGGCGATGTCTTTTTGCCATACCGCCAATTTTGTTAATTCCAATGTTTTGGCGAGTGCATTTTCCATTTTGATAATTAAGAAAAAAACGATCTGTTTCAGGAGTGGAGGTCGAAGGGCAGAATACTTTTTAGAAGATGGTGTAGAGACTTCCTGACACTATGTAAATGATCTCGGCATCTTCGTTTTGGTATAGTTTAATTAACATTGCGCTGCAAAATCGATCATATTTTCTTTTTAAGGAAGCACAATTCTTCTCTTCGGCATGCCCCAGAGAGTCCGACTGCCACCACTGCCTGAAACAAGAAAAAATACCGATAAGTCTTTGATTTTTATTCATTTAAGTAAGTACTTTATGAAACTAGCACTATTTAAAAAACAGAATTGGGTAACCCCTGCCTACTAAACCTTCTCACTATAAAAATGACATATAAAATAAATAAAATAACTGTGATGCCTACCTTGATTAGCAAATATTTCTCGTCTGAAGCGTTCTTTAGGAAGCGGCAAAAATCATTCTCGCTAAGAATTTTGGACTTCTTTGGCACATGATTTTCTGATTTTCTTTATTAGGGCCTGCAACTTCTGGTATTTCCCAATATCCGTATTTTGGTTTGCCCTCAGGGTTGATTTTAGCATGGAAAGGTGCTCCATAATGTTGAAGACTTGTATTTGTTCGACAGCTCTTCAAAGTACACCAACATAACATTTTCGGAAAACGTTTGTACGTTATTGCTTGTCTCCACTTCATAAATCGATGTAACTCGGCTTCCTCTATCGATCTTGACTTTGTTGGAAGTAGGTTTGACGAGATTAAACTCGCTTTTAATTTCTTCAGAATCGGACATTTTTCGCGAAATCAAAATTTTTGTATCTAAATTGGTATCTAATCAACTTAAAACAGAAAACTATGACAGTTGCTATGGAATAAAGCCTACTTTGAGTTTTCTATATTTTGACATAACAATAAAAAACCATAATAAATCATATTGAAAGACAGAACCGTGTGCAAAAAAAATATATTTTCCTTGCACCTGTGTGCGCAAAATACAATTTTCAAAGCTTGTTTAGCGTGTGCAAAACCCATTTTCTAAAGCAGTCGTATAAAAAAGTTGTTTAAATAATTGTGTTCATGGATGTCAAAAATTTATTACTGGGGAGGAAAGAAACAAAATATTTCAAGACTTCTACTTACTACGTGATAAAGAAACAAAAACATTTTTTTTTATCTTCACTACCGAAAAATTTGCTGTACAAAGACATAGAAAGGGAAAGAATGCACAAAACAGTCGCAGAAAATACAGTGTTCGTTATTTTTTTAATGTCAAGCTTTGTATTTGGGGACATTATGTATAAGTCAAACTCTAATATATAATGCACATTTAAGAAAACAAGTCGAATCGAAAACACCTAAACAGAGTAACATTAATATTTTCAATCCATGTGAATAGTTTATGCACACCCAAAATTTCAAACCTCTCCTGAAAAATTTGCCTTGTTGTACTTACAACTGTGTAACTGTAGGCAAACGATATATTAATCGAATTTGAATTAATTATGATAGATGCCATTAGAAAAACATTCTGATTTCTTAGCCGGAAAAAAAGAAGTTGAATCAAATGTGTTTTAGTTCAATTATAGCTGAGTCTATTAGACCCAGCGTGTTTTGTGAATCTTTTTATGATATTGATGATGATATGTAACGAAGGTTCTAGGTAGCGCCGACTCTAGCCCTTGATCGGGGTAGAGCGAAATTGTCTTTCAATCCCTAATGCTTGCACTTTACGAAAATTGAATTTCGGTTTTATGTGTAACAAATGATAACTACCAAATTTTTAAAAATCAACTCTTGTTGCCAACATCAACACTAATTAAATTAAAATTGACTAAAGTAGCTCTAGGGCGCCCTCGGAATTTTATTTTTCACTGGAATATGTTTTTTTGTATTTGGCTTTTTGCTCCTAGCCACCCGGCGCCGAGAGCAACCACTCCACCTCGCTTTACTCCAAGGCAGACGCTAATTATAGGTTCCCAAGCTTTGTTGTCTCCAGAGCCACTCTATCGGTTTTGGGTAGGTAAATGTATCTACTTTAAATATGTTTTTACTAACACACATGAACCCCGCTTACGTAGTCGACCCCTGGTGATGGTCGATATAGACCACTTTGGGCGTTATCGACATAGATCAAGGTTATCTCTCCTTAGTCTCCTTACAATATACTCTAAAACCTTACAAAAATTAAATGCATGTATGGCCATAAAAGGGGTCCAAAAATTTGAAGATTTAAATTAGCATATTCTCTTTGGAGTTAATTTATATATACGAGAAAATGTTACTACATAAACACGACTTTAGACGACGCGGGGTTTGAGACGCGAGAAAAGGTAAGTAACAGGGATAAGTTGGCGATACTGCATGGTAGCAACGCCGAAGTTACTATACTTTTGTCAGCTAATCATAAGATCAGTGGTGGCGTCTAGAATTTGTGCTTGTGCTTTTCCTTTTGCATCCTTTAGAAAGTTATAATTTTAGAAGGCTGTGTTTCCAAATATATATTTTATTTTGTTCAAAGTTGTAGAAGTTGCAACTTAATCATAATAAAGAAGTCTTGTGTAAAAGGTTGTTCTAATAAATATTATAAACTCTCCGTCACTGGTGTTGACACTTATCTTATTTAATCTGAAAAGGTACTCGATAACGTCAAAAAATGGCCGCCAATATGGCGGCTATGTCGTGGCACTCCCAAATTTAAAGACAATGATATAAATTAACTCTGATTCTCCTGACAAAATGGTGAGTGTTATTTTGTCCTAGATTTTACCATATTTTACCCAGGCATTTCTTAAAAAAGTTTCTTAAGCAAATAAGCAAAAAATCAAATTAATAATTAACTAACCTTCCAGTAAGTACTTTTCCAATAGTTCTAGGCTTTTTCTAAGCTGAATTTGAATTTCGTCAGTTTCTTCCTCGGAAACAGATTTCTCCGATTCTTGGACATTCTGCCGGCTAAAATGGTATATGAATGACATAGAATACTATTTAAAAACCCAATTTACCTTTACCCTAACCAGCTCGTGGCATAAATTGATTCGTATAAATCAAGGAAGTTTGAAGGTATATGGAAGTCCAATGCTATGGCCTATTCGATCAAAAAATTTCCAGCCCACTTTGAAAATATCTGTCAGAGTGGGCCCCACCAATTCTGCGGAATAAAAAATTCCACGCAATTTTTTAAAGGGGTTGCCTTCTTACACACTGATAAATCAGTGTGTAGCTAGGCAACACATTATACTTTTATGAGAGCCAAAGTACCGTTTTCTGGTGCAACGGCGCGGCGCGTATGAAACTATATCCGCGCTGTACCATCAACCGTCCTCGTCTCATCAACCCTCCTTCCAAGCGAATTTCATGTTTCGTTGTGGTTTCGTGATTTTCATTGTGGTTTGCGCCGTATTAATTTCGATTGTTTTGCTTTGTGTGATTATAATTTGTAGTTGCAGAAAATTTTTGGATTGATAAGAACCTTTTTATTTTAGTGATTAGTGTTTATTAAATTGTGACTATAATTTTGTGTTTATTGTTTGTTACTTATAATATCGTAAAAAAATTCCTTGAAGTTGTATGGTTTTTTCTTGCGAATCCAAGGGTAACATACCTTGTTCTACAGCAATGGCCTTCCATATACCTTCAAACTTCTTGGTATAAATACACACGTTATTTAAATTTGATCGTAGTTAAAGTTGGCCAAGAACTAACCGAAAAGAACCAACTTATAGGTATTCTTGTGTTTGGTTTTGTACAAAAATTATACAAAACAGCCAAGCAAAAAATCTTATTTCATATTACAAGCACATTTTGTATTGTCATTTTATAAACGCCTAATTGATTATAAATATATAACATTATGTTACAAATTTTGGGTAACATTTAGATTACATTTTGCTTTTGTTACAAATAACATTTATTATTTAACATTGAACAAAAACATTTTTAAAAAATTATATACATGCTATTTTTATATAACTCTCAATTAACAATCAAATCATTTTTTAAATTTGTCAGGTGACATTTTTCAGAAAATATTGCGTTACCAATAACACAAACGATACATTTGGAAAAATATTACATTATTTAAAAAAAAAAACGTTTTAATTGCATTTCTGGAATGTCTTATTGTTTAGTGGGTACTTTGAAGGATAAGTAAAGACAAAGAATGTTTCGTTCTTAAGATATTCACCATCAAAGTTAAAAATCAAACTAACCTTATTTACATTATTCCTCCTTCTTTTTGCACTAAATTGGCACACAATATTTCACAAACACCTTTTAAAAACTTGTTTTTATATTTATTTTACATTTTTTTCATTTAATTGCAAAAACCTCCACTTTCACAAGCCGCAACGTGGCCGCAACCATGTATACACTAGGGATTTTATAAACAAATATGGCTGCTGCCTTTAAACTTGAAACATCGCAATTTAATGAAAAAAAGGTTAAATAAATAAGAATAGGTACAAAGTTTTAAAAGGTGTTTATAAAGAATTGTGTGCCACTTTAGTGTAAAAATCAAGAATTGTGTACAAAAAGAAGGGGGAATATAATGAAAATAAGGTTAGTTTGATTTTCAACTTTGATAATGAATATCTTAAAAATGAAACGTTGCGAAAAAATATTTTTTTAGATTCGTAATCAGCGCCCCAAAAAAACTCCCGTATACCAATTACCCAAACAGACATACCTATTTGATCAACCCTAGTCGAAACGGGCTAAATTTGAGTAATTTGGTCCACCCGGTGTAAACAAGGCTATTATGCGGTGTAACCAATAATGATCGATTAATATTATATTAAGTTGCCTATAAAATAGTAAAAAGAAAACTGTTAATTTAAATATTTTAATTGATATCACAAAACTAGAACTAGGGGTAAAAATGTTGGCAAAAACCTCTTTTTTAATGCTTCCCACCGCCTTTCGATTCTCAGTCTTCTTGCAAGTTTTCTTTCATTTGGATCTGACGATGTAACTTGAGGCTCAGTGTCTTCAGTAAGAAGATTGGCATCTGTTTGTATACTTCTTCCGAAACTCGCCATTAATCGCATTTGCATATACGAAAGAAATTGTTAAAATCCAGTAAAATTAAATATGAATTTGATGTCAGAATGTCTACCCATTCGATCAATCAAATTTCCCTCGCTTAGCAACGTGGTCCCAGTCGATAAAAATGTAAAAGTTTACGATTTTAGCGGCGTGCAATGTTGCCTGCGCAAACAATCTACTTATAATCGAGTATTTGTTTAAATTTTTTAAATTAATAATTATTTTTTTAAGAGTTTTTATTTTTACATTTTATTTTTTCTATTAAAAGTGTTAAAATTAAAAAAAACAAGCAACTCCAAACGTTTAATTTAAAAAGTCTCTTGCCCGAGGTTGCATATTCTCGGTTGTTGCTCACAAGTTGGCAACACTCAGTTTGACATCTTCCTTCAAGAAAAAACTATGGCGGTGAGTGTCTTATAATTCTTAACTAAACTAAATTCTTTAATCATCTGCATAAATTAATAAAACAACAAGAACATTTCAAACAAAAATTGTAGATAAACCTTGGTTCTTTACATTTTATATAATATTTTTGTTACTTCTTTATTGGTTTTCGTATAAACTTAGGTGTTTTTATAGTGGTCTTCAAGAATCTTGTTTACGTTAAGTTATTCGAAAATTTGTAATGTTTAGCTTCCATACATGTCTTTTAATGTTTTAGGTTTAAGGGTTTTTAATAGTCCTATTATATTTACATAAATCTTATTTTCTAAACTTTGTTTTGCAACTCCTAACCTAAAAATTGTATTTTAGCCCACAGTGAAGAAAGAAAAGAAAGATGTCAAGGGGTCCAAAGCAAAGAACCCCATGAAAGAGTTGCACATTCGTAAATTGTGCCTTAACATTTGCGTAGGAGAAAGTGGTGACAGGCTTACCAGAGCTGCTAAGGTATGTTTCATACAAGACATTTTCCGCATAAATGTGTAATTTAGACATTTAATTTTTTATTGTATTGTAATATGGGTAATTGTCTCGAAAGTTGCCTCTTCCCCGATTTTGACAAAATTTGGTATATGGGGTTTTCTTGGGGCGGTGATTATGAATCTGAAAAAATATTTTTTTGGCAACGTTTCGTTTTTGAGATATTCATCAAAGTTGAAAATCAAACTAACCCTATTTACACTATTCCTCTTCTTTTGCACAGAATTCTTGATTTTTACACTAAATTGGCATACAATATTTCACAAACACCTTTTAAAAACACATCTTTTTTTTTCATTTAACTGCAAACCTCCACTTTCACACGCCCCAAAGCCACCATGTATACACTACCTATTTTATAAACAAATAAGGCTGCTGCTTTTAAATCTGAAATTTCGAAATTTAATGGGAAAAAGGTGTAAAATAAATAAAAATACAAGGTTTTAGAAGTGGTTTATAAAATATTGTGTGCCACTTTGGTGTAAAAATCAAGAATTGTGTACAAAAAGAAGGGGGAATATAGTGAAAATGGGGTTAGTTTGATTTTCAACTTTGATAATAAATATCTCGAAATCGAAACGTTGCCGAAAAAATATTTCGTAATCAGCGCCCCAAAAACCCTCGTATACCAAATTTGGTCAAAATCAGAGAGGAGGCAACTTTCGAAACAATTCCCGTAATATGTAATTCACCTGGTGTAGATCTTGTTCGTAAGTTAAACTTACGGCATTAATGTAACCATTTATAAATGCCGTCGCCGCAGTTGGCTTGCAGATTTCTTGTAGTTCAGTTGTCTTTCAACTTTGGGCAGCAGTGAAACGGCAACGACAACCAAACATCAAGTTTATAAATTGGCATTTTAATATTTGTCCTATGTAAACATTTACAAATAGTAAATATCTTTTAGGTATTGGAACAGCTTACTGGCCAACAACCTGTATTCTCAAAAGCAAGATATACTGTTAGATCTTTTGGTATCCGTCGTAACGAAAAAATTGCTGTACACTGCACAGTAAGAGGTGCTAAGGCTGAAGAAATTTTGGAAAGGGGTTTAAAAGTTAGAGAATATGAATTGAGGAGAGATAACTTTTCAGGTAAGCTCAAAGTATATATTTTGTGACATTTTAATTCAGTTTCGTTTGCCAGGTGGTTAAAAAAAGGATTAGTTTTTTTTTGTACTGTTTATTCTCTCTCTCTCAATCAGTCTTTCTCTACAATAGAAGTATATTAGTATTTTTTCTCCCTGTCTGATTCATCTAAAATTAGGATTACTTTCTTTTACTAAAAGAAATATGTAAAAAACATTGGTTTGTTTTTATGAAAAAACTTGAAATGTGTATAATTTTAGCTTCTGGAAACTTTGGTTTTGGTATTCAAGAACACATCGATTTGGGCATCAAATACGACCCAAGTATTGGAATCTATGGTTTAGATTTTTATGTCGTATTAGGAAGACCCGGATTTAATGTTGCCCACAGGCGCAGGAAACAAGGGAAAGTAGGATTTCCTCACCGACTAACCAAGGAAGATGCTATGAAGTGGTTCCAACAGAAGTATGATGGTATTATTTTGGCTAGCAAGAAAACATAACTTGTGACTAAAATAAATTTTGTTAAGTAATAATTTGTTTTATTTCTTGTAATATCGAAAAAATACCTTCACCATCCAATATTCATAATAGTTTAGCTAGCAAAATCAAACTTAAATTATAAATCCAATTTAGGCTATTTTGTTATCCTATTTTAATTGTTTATTTCTCCTTGTTTTCTTTAAAAAATCCATGATGCTGCTGAGTAGAGCTACACTGAGATCTTATTGGAATTTATTTCCTTTATTTAAATATGCCATTACTTTAGGCTCCTTAGTACCCCCAGTTTTCTATTGCTGATCACTTAATTTAATAGATATTAATTTTTTAACTTAGAGATTCTACTAGCCAATCATTAAGCCAGGAGAATCACAATATTTCCCAATAAGAAGACATTATTTGTAAAAAATAGGCTGGTCATAGTTTTAGGCTTAAAAACACTATGGCATACATATCCTAAAAATATTGTTAACAAAATTAAGCGATTAACGATAATAAAACTGGTTATACCAAGAAGCCTAAAATATAAAAAACACAAGGTACATTTAAAAAAAAATGGGAATAGCTATGATTTGAAAAAGGAAAGCCAAAAAATTTAAAATATATAAGTTACATAGCCTAATAATATGGCATGCTTACGGTCGAGTGATGATCGTGTTGTTAAATTTAGCAATGGCCTTGGCAATTGTTAAAAGTTAACAACGGTTAAGAATGATTAACAAAACGTCATTGTCAGTGTTATTCAATGATTTTAGTAGGCAACCTGTTAAACATTCTAAAGTGTTGTTAACTTTTAACAATTGCAAAGTCCATTGCTAAATTTATAGCCGTTAGTGTTTCAAAAATATTTTGTTATCGTGAAATATCACTGTGGTTCTACTGGTCTAACCTAAAACTAACAGAACCACAAGGTTAAAAAAATGTTTACTAAATGAGGCTACCAACAATATCAAGTCTGGGTATACTAAGGAGCCTTAAACGGTACAAAACAAGAAGCTTTTAAAGTTCTTCTGACTCAAAAAAAAAAAATAAATTATTGCAAAATCTATTGGTACACGATAAAGGAAGTTTAAGGTGTATCAAACTTTCTTGTACACGATTTACTTTTAACTATATGTTGTTTTGTAGGGCTCAATTTCTTTCAAATCTGTATGGTAAAGAGCCTAAAAATATGACATACAGGGTGATTTATGAGGAAATGTCAATACTTCAGGTACCTAGTCAGGGTCCAAAATAAACATAAAAGTCTATACAAATATGGGTCCGCAAGGCCTTCGCTTCCGAAATACAGGGTGTTGAAGTTTTTTTAATTTTCATTTTTAATAAAATCTATGATAATTAAATATTGGTAAAATTTGTATCCGGGATTTCTGGTATGACAATTTAGATCACTTAGTCGCTCTTACTTGTAGGGGCGCCACCTACACTTCTTTTTTACTATTTTGAACAATCACAACTTTTTGGTACGGCCCTGTATTACATTTTTAAGTAAATAAAATAATTGTTTTGTCATTTTTACGTCAAAAAGATATACTTACTAAAAGTTGATATGAGCAACCGTTTTCGAGATATTTGGATTTAAAAAAATTACGACGCATTTGTTTTTATTATAGCAAAAAAAATAAACAAAATGTATAATTAAACAATATGTATTTTAATTTTCAATAAAATTATTGTTCTTAAATTATGCTCAGCAAAACATAAGCTAGATTTTATAATTTTCAAATATTCCACCTTTTACTTCTAAGCACATGTCAGCTCTGTGGTAAACACCCTGTATTTTGGAAACGAAGGCCTTGTGGACCCATATTTGTATAGACTTTTATGTTTATTTTTGGACCCTGACTAGGTACCTGAAGTATTGACATTTCCTCATGAATCACCCTGTATATCTAAACAATAAAAAATATTTATCAATGTTTTGTTATGAGATAATATCATGCTGGGCCTCACATTAAAGTAGCAGAACCACAAAATTAATGTCTATTAAGTGATCAAAAAAAAAAAAAAAAAAAACTGGCTGTACTAAGAAAATAATGGCATATTTAAACAACAGAAATAATTTCTATTTGCTAAGATCTTAGTGTGACTTCTGCTATAACCACGATTTTTTTTGAGAAAACGATTGGAGCAGAAAAATTGTGAATATGTTTTATACTATTGTGGGGGATTTGTGTATTAAAAAGTCATTGTTGGGTACTAGAAAAACATCTTTATACAATGGGACCGCTTTGACCCTGGACCCGGTATAGTGACTGAGTGTGCTCAGCTTAATTGACCCCTATGAACCCCTAAAAAATTTAAATAATTATCCACGTTTCGGTCTGCCTACCCTTTTAAAAATAAAATTAATGTAAAATCATATCTCATCTATAAATTAATAGTAAAGAAAAAAAAATATTTTTTAAAAAAAGCTTCTTTTGTACATGTAACAAGGAAAAAAATAATCTTAAAATGAAATTAAATCCATTAGTTTATTACATTACACAATTTATGTGATATAAACTTGACACGAGATTTGCCTGTGTAGATAAACAAGAATACAACTAGCACAGTTTATATATTTTTTTAAAAATTAAAATTTAACAGCAAGGAATCTAAAATCCATACAAAAGTTAGCCATTTTTTCTTTTAGAATGAAAAACTAAAATTTAATTGTAATTCAATCACAATACAGTTAATAGTAAAAACCGAATAACAAACAAAATTGCTTTTGCTAACCCCTTTTAAAAAAAAGGCATTTTCGCATAAAAAAAAAAAGGGAAAAAAAAAAAAAAAAACCCCCCCCGGTTTAAAAAAATTTTTAAAGAATTTTTAAAAAACTGCTTATCCAAACATAAACATGTTATATATTTTTAAAATCGGGAAAACGGGAAGATTTTATATTTATAATAAAATACAGGGTGTTCCATTTAAAAAATATATAATTCCTGTTTTTTCTATTTTTTGATCGTCAGTTATTTTTTTAAATGTCACATTAAAACATTCTAAAACTTTTGTATAAGCCCCTTTTTGGTATTTTTTTTAAATAAAACTTATAAAAGCATGCCAAATAATTTAAAAAAAAAAAATTTAATTTTTACATTGGTATATTAATTGATGGTAAAGATATGGTAATTAGGGTAATTATTGATAATATCCAAAAGTCAATCCTCAATAAACACTTATAACAAATTTTTGCGGGGTAATCACAACATACTGGTATCACAGCATATCTATAGAGCAGCACAATTTCATGAATTGGCTGGAATGTACGGTCATTTTTCTCGCTCAGGTTCAGCCGCCATTTTGCCGGAATATGATATGTCTCCTTTATTTCAATTGTAATCGTTTCGTGTGCGTTTCTTTCTTGTTTTGAGCTTAAAAATACTAAGGGCGCCGCCAGGGAGAGATCTGCTGCCTGTTAGTTATGCTGTGCCATAAGTAAATATGATACATGATTAAGCCGCAAAAAATTATGGTAATTATTTACAAATGGGGTCAACCCTATTTTTGGCCATAAAAAATAGATGCATTGATGGATCATCATATTTTTTTTATTCTTTGTTTTTAGGGCGGATTTATGGTGATAATAGCGTAAATATCAAAAAATTAATATTTCAATTAAAAAATCAACTTTAAAAGTTCAAAAAATCGTTATTTTTGCAAATAATCTTAAATAACTTTTATTCTCATTGTCTTCAAGCTTATTTAAATTTTTTTCAAATTGTTTGTTTTTTTATGTATCTTTTAAAAAATATATCAAAAACATCAAAAAAAGATAAAATAGAAATTTTATCCAAAAACATGAAATCCAATATTTTCGCCGCTATCTGGTCGCAAGACCGATTTTTTGAAATTTAAAGTTGTTTTTTAGTAGAAAAACTAACTTTTAAACAAAAAAATTCCAAATCTTTTTTTTTTTAAATTTTTATTCCAAAAAACAAAAAAAAAGTAATATATATATATATATATATATATATATATAAAAAATAAAAAAAAATATATATATATATATATATATATATAATATATATATATATATATATATATATATATATATATATATATATATATATATATATATATATATATATATATATATATATATATATATATATATATATATATATATATATATATATATATATATTATATATATATATATATATATATATATATATATATATATATATATATATATATATATATATATATATACAAGTGTTTATTAAACATGCGGCAAAATTTAAGGGACTATTCTAAGAATATTTTGTCCAGGAAAAATTGTTGGGGGGTTAGCCTTTTTTGTCAGGGGTATCGACTCCCAAAATCGAATTGATTTTTTGGGGGGGTACTACATACGGGGTGGCCCAACAAAAAAAAAATCGCCCCCCCTATTATGATACTCTGGTATATTTTGGAGAAAATGCTTGGACGTCAATTTTGATTTCTAGGGGACGTCTTTTCCTCTACACACTTAAATTTTTTAATAAAACCCCCCATTTTTATAAGATTCTCTATGACGTTTTTAGTAACTGGTAAAATTTTCTTTACGGACACCGCCCATTTTCATGAATTTTGCTACGGGGGGTTTTTCGGGGGGGGCTGATTACGAATCTAAATCGGTTTTCCAGCAACCTCGGTTTTTTTTTTTTTTGAGTTATGAGGCCCCCAATTAACTAACCTCAAAATTCTCCCTTCTGAAACAGTTACCAACAAATGGGAACATATACTGATTAGGCACTTATATATTAAACAAATACACTAAAATTTACAATAATTTATTGTCTTTTTTAAAAGTAAAAATTATCTAAATGAATCCCTTTTCTGTATGTTGTAAACTTTATGATGTAAACTGGTTGCCTGATTCATAACTCAGTTGTCAAAATATAAAAAACTAAATTTATTTGAGGTGTTTTTATTAAATATCCAATAAATTTTTTCTAAATTTTAGTGTATTCTTTATAAATCAAAAGTATGTTCCATTTCTATGGTAATCGTTTCCAAGAGGAAAAATGCCCAAATTTGAGGTTGGTCCACTTTGAGGCAATAACTGAAACCAAGCCTGATTGTGATCAGCCCCCCAAACCTGTATGTCTAAATTATCTTTATTAATAAAGTTTATATCAAAAACATTTAGCATCAGTCAGTGTCATGGTAAGTCATAGGAAAACTTTGTCTTTGATTTTAAATTGTTAACTAGTTGTAATAAATATTGAACAATGTTTATTGAGTTTTAGAAGGGTAAAAATATTTATACTGTATTCCCAAAATGGGAGCATTACAAGAGCTACTACCCGGTTGTTTAATGGGGTATCCAGACAAAAAATATTAACGATAAGTATGTGGCTAATTAATAAGAAAATTTGAAGAAACTGGATCTGTGTATAATATTCGCCGTAATCGCCATTAAAAAATCGACCATTTAAAAATAAAATTCCCCCAAAATACCAGTGTTGGAACACTGCTTGCCAAATACCAAAGCCCTCGTGGACTGGCTACTTCTTCAGAATTACACGCTCAACAGTAGAGAAATTTTGAAAGACAACTAATTTCACCCGTACAGGATAAAATTTGTCCATGAGCCCTAATGAAGACGATTTTGATGGAAGGGGTTTTTGCAATTACTGTCCCAACTTTTAATCAACAATGCAAATCTGTTACTTAATATTTGTGTCTAGGATGAGTGTACGTTCTATTTACATGGTGCTGTAAATAGACGAAATTGTCAATATTGGGTATTGAATCCATATTTGTTTGGGGAAATTTTTACCCGCAATATCCTAAAAAAAATAAATGAAGCGCATTTTCAAATTATTTGTAGAGCTTTCTTTATCCCTAGAAACTTGGGAAACGTCTTGCACATGTCAGAACAATAGAGTCATAAATTACCGAAATTTTAAAAAAAATGACGTAATTATTGATTATATAATACACCACCGCACTATGTGGCTTCAGTACGACAGTTTTTGGATACCCATTTCTCAAATCAGTCGATCTCGGGCTTAAGTCCTTTAGATTACTTTTTTTGGGGGTATTTAAAAAAAAGTTTTAGTACGAAGCCAGATTCATTCAAGATCTTCGGGAGCGGATTACGGCTGAACGTTGACAAATAAATTCATTCATGCTTGAAAATGTGGGAAAAAGATTCGAAAAAATCCTTATTTTGCATGGAGGTAAATGGACACCACTTTTAGCACTTATTGCCCTGACCTAAAATTTTTTATAGAAAATTAATGTTTACTTTTTAATTTGCGCATGACTGTGGTTGCTTTTGTTTTTTTGTATACTCGGAGAGTTGTTTTCAAATTTAAATTAAAATCTTGTTATATGGGGAAACCCTTTAAAATTTTTATTTTTAGTATATATTTCCTTTTCCTATTTCTAGAATTTTATTATAAACTCAAAAAGCTTAAACCCTTGAAGATAGGTATAAACTTTATTAACAAAGTTACTAAAAACTTTACGGGGAATCTAAAAATAATAAAAAAAAAAATGGAGGGTTTTCCCTTTAAAAATCTAATGTTAAACGCAATTTTTTTTAGACCACCCTGTGTACGGCTACAGATGAAGTGACTCCCCCCGGAAATTAAAACTTACGTTTTTGAGCGTTTTCCCAAAATATACCAGGAGATTTACAAAAAAGGGGTCCCTTTTCCTTGGGGCACCCCGTATAATACTAAAAATAATGCAACTCAGATTAAAAACCTCCGCCCCTTTCTCTGCAACCTACGATACTCTCGAACTAAAACTGAACATCGCTGCCCGCGCGTTTGTACTGGGGGTACAGATACTTAGAATTAAATCGGTAAGATAGTTTATAATGTTTTTTTTTTTCCCCCTCAAGACCTAGCATTACCATCACTACAGTAGTAGTTCTTTGTATTCTATTTCTTTTTGTGAAAATTTCGGGGGGGGTTTTGACCCCTGACCCCCTCCCCCCGGGCCCACCTTGATTTTGTCCATTGTGTTTTGATAGGGCGCTTTGTTTCGAAAATATGGGGCGAAAAAAGATTTCAACTATCCAATTTTTTTTTGGGCATTTTAGTATTAACATAGCATCTACACTGGACCTACCAGTAATAAAATCCAACAATTCCGTTGGTATCTTTAAAAACCCTTCCCATTACTACAAACGGCTGCAGACATTCAATATAAATATGTCTGGTAAGTGATCATTTGTATGTGTCGAATAGGTTGGGAAAATGATTGACTTTTTTCTATTTGACGTGTATTTTTATTTAATATGAGCGGAGGTTCATTTTAACAGTTCTTGTAGATTAAGAACATTAAATGTAATTTTGGTAATAAATTGTTATTGTCGATTTTTTTTTCGCCCTGTATCTTTAAATCAAAGCGCCTATCAAAAATCATCAAAGGACAAAATATCCTTTGAATAGTCTAAGGAATTGTCCCCTTTAAATTTTTTTCCGCATGTTTAATAAACACCTGTATATATATATATATATATATATATATATATATATATATATATATATATATATATATATATATATATATATATATATATATATATATATATATATATATATATATATATATATATATATATATATATATATATATATATATATATATATATATATATATATATGTAGTGTGACGATTCAAAGGCCATGCCTAAAAATAACCTAAACAAATTTTTTTTTTGATTTTTTTTTTTTAAGTATTGAAAATACATCGGTTTTGAACTTTATATTGGGCAAAATCTTTTCTTTATTCCGAGTTTTCCCTATTACTGGGGGAAATTTAGCCTTTATCTATATAACTATTAACCCTATTATGATGGTAAAAGTTTCAGGTGGATATTTGATATTATAAAAAACAATTTAATTTTATTATTTATTATTAACATTTCACTTTTACATTTTTAAAATTCTAATATTCACACATTACAACACTGGGTAAAAGACAAAGGCAAAAATTGTGGGCCAATATTTTCTAGTTATACACCAAAAGTCATGGATGGACAGGGTTTTCGTTAAATAAGAGAATTGTTTCGGAGAATTCATGAACTATTATAAAAATAGTACTAATATCGACGTATTTTATAATGGTTAACATATGTTAATTATGTCAAATTACGATACAGCTAAATCAGGTATATAGCTCTCCTAAAAAGTGGAATTTTTAAAACCTTTTAGGTTTCCCTTAACGAATTTTGATTGGCAACATTGCTGGAGTGCTACAAACTTATGATCGAAACAATATATAATACTAACAAGGTTATCCATTGGCAATATCGTCAACAGTCTTAAATACAGCAAAAAAAATTCGTAATTACTAATTTAAGACTGCATACTTGAACTCTGGAATACAACCAGTTTTTTAGCTGGCTCGAAAGTGCTTTTAATCAATTAGATAAAAAAGCAAGAAAAATAGTAGTTTAAATAAAGTGATAAGAAAATATTGATTTGTGACTCGGAATACACACTACATGCATAAATATTAGAACATATTCTAAATTCCTGCAATGCAATTATGCCTTGGCTAAATAAAAGCTCGTAGCTCAAAGCAATGATGTATTGCATTGCATTTAATGTAACCAATGATGAAGCTAAGATCTTGGTAATATACAACTTTCGGGACAAAAACTATTGAATATTGTTTAAATGGTTATAGAACATAGTTAAGATTTAGTTATTACACTATGAATTCCCCAACCCCAACTCTCTTCTCTAATAGTTTTATCTTATAAATACTCTACTTTGCTAAAAATTTTCATATCTAAACGATGTATAGTAAAAAATCCTACAATTATTTATTCAAAATTCTAGGCAAGTCTTTAATTTGATTGCATTTTTCTGGAAAATTTGCTTTATATAATTAAACTGTAACCACCCACCCTCTAAACCTAAACCACAAACATGTCATTTTACCAGTATTTAAAATAAAATTTGAAAAAAAAAAAAAAAATTATCTCATGACCATGATCATGATTATTAGGGATTTTTCAAGTTTTTTTTTTAATTTGATTTGTTTTTAATAATAATAAAAATATATATATATATATCCTTAGCCCTTTTTATATTTTCGAAATAAAAAACTGCACCACATACCGAGTGTTTTTATAAATGCCTCATGTTTTGTATAAAAATTTTATATGTGAGTATTTAAAACAAATATGCATTGTTTGACCTATACACTAAAATGCTATTACCGAGTCATCCTCGTTCCATTTGAAATAACTTATGATCATTCCACCTTTGAGAAACACTTGGTATAATCAAGCATTAGAAACTATATTTTCGTGAAAAACTAAAACTATTGGAATGTTGTTTATATCAGGGGGAGTAAATTACTACATGTACAATTAAATATAAATAATAGAGATTTTGAACTGTTAAAGCAACCAAATGTTATGGTCAGTTTGTATAATAACTAAAAAATTTCCCCCCAAATTTCCCGTTTTCTTTCAGTAAGCAGCAATATATATATATATATATATATATATATATATATATATATATATATATATATATATATATATATATATATATATATATATATATATATATATATATATATATATATATATATATATATATATATATATATATATAAATATATATATATATATATATATATATATATATATATATATATATATATATATATATATATATATATATAATATATATATATATATATATATATATCTATCATAATGCTGCTTTTTTAAAATAACTCATAAATCATTGATGATTATTTTTAGTATTTTATTTGTCATGTCTTAAATACTTACTTAGTACTGATTTATTAAGGACATAATCAGCCCTAATACTATTTTGTCATTTTCTCATTTTTAATTTAGAGAGAGCAAGGGTAACTAAAATTAGTGACAGCCATCAAAAAAGAACTAAAGTACTTATTAGGAATTAAAAATGATACACTGACGTGATGCCAGCCACGAAGGGATTTTTTTTCTTTTTGATTTTGGCAAACTTAAGTAATCTAGATTGGCGAGACTGGACAAATACACAAAATTTCACACCAGACAGTCATAAACTATTAAAATTTGAAAAATTAAAGACTGACAACATGATAAAAACACATCACATTGCCATTTACAAAACTAAATCAACTAAATTACAGTTGACCAATGGAATAAAGTTTGTAGTGCTACCACTGCAAGTCTGAGTCACAGCCAATTATTTCCAAAAATACCTATGCCAATGGCATCGCATGTGTTTATGACTTTTATTACACAGGCGCTTAAGGGGGATCAGTATGCTGGTTTTTTTTTTGTGCCCGTTGTGAGCATACCCGTTTAATAGATCTGTTTAATGTTACATGGGACCAAAAGAAAGGTTAAGTGACTTTTGGCATTAACAAAAGAAATTTTTAGGGAGAATTGCATAAGTTATTCTAATTAATTATTTTTATGTTAAAAGGGCACTTTATAACATCATATTTTTTTTTAACATCGGTAAATATAACTTTCAATTAGTTTGGTTTTGATAAAAAAAACCCACTGTTTTTTTACCACTAAAATATATAAATATTTTAGTGGAAAAAAAAACAAAATTTTTTATCAGTGTTCTTCATGATGATTAATTACCACATAGTAACGGCTAATAGCATCAATAGTTTCGTTTTGCTTAGAGGTTCTAAGGTTTGTGGTGTAGATTTAGAAAGAGTTAACATTATTCCTATTGTTTTTTGTTTTGTATACAGGTAGACAATTCTAAAAAAATAATTTAATTTTTCTTAGACCTTAGTTTACTTCCCATCTACTACTTTTAAATTTTTTCCCCTATTATAGAATGTTATCGAAGAACAGATTTAAGGCGAAAAACCCTTTTATTCTACCAGGCAAGTTTAAAACCTCTAAAACGGGGGAAACCCACCTATTAGTGTAAGAGTTATAGTGGATCCATACTAGGTATGATGGCCATAAATAATACTAAAATAGTGACACCCACTTTTCTTGGTGGATATTTTTTTGTAAGATGTCAATAATTCAAGAAGGGAGAAAATCATGATGTTGGTGTGCATAGATGATTCAGCCATGACGGGGAAATTAAAACCCAGTAGTGTCGGAAATTTGTTTCTTTAATTAGGTAGAACAAAATGTTAATCCTACAAATATTGAGAGAGGAAAAGCTAGGGCGGCAACAGCTAAAAATAAATAACATATTATTATAAAAATGTAAGGGGCTTTGATTTATATTTATGTGTCATCTGGGCCTTTTTTTTTTCAACATAGAAATGGAACACCCTGTATATTTTTTTCGCTTCAATAAAATCTTTTTTTGATTTTAAATATATATACATTGATGAGACTTGGCTAAACCATTTTGAGATATTTTAGCTTAAATAATAAAAATATATTAGTATCAAGAAAGCCATGAAACAATAAAATTGTTATAATAAATTTGACGTCTCAATATTGTAAAAAGTTTAGGTTTATTTTGAACATTATACTTTAAATTTCTTTCTTGTCGATGGATTATTCAGAAAAACAAAAAATTGCTATTGTGCGTCTTCTTTATGGACACAATAATAATTTTGACGACAATTCAAGGGGAAAAACACCTAATATATCTAACAGAACCATTTATAAACACTATTAAATACACAGTAAGAACATTTAGTAAATGTAAAAGCCTAAAAATAAAGTAACGAAATGAGAACGAAATGCTTTTTCTATTGGAAAATCCTGAAAATTTTAAATCTTGGATGGGGATCTAAACAAATTAAAAATTATAAAATTTTTCACCCCAAAAAAAATTTTCAAAATTTCATCCTTACAATTATGTTCATCCAGAATCTTTTAAACAAGACATGCAGGTTTACCTGGTATGCATTATAGCTAGGCTTATGCAGCCTGACCAAAAGTTATATAATTTTTTGCACCGACGAGTCTTTCTTCACGTTAAAAAAAAAGTTTAACCAAGAATAGTTACTCAGTTCGTTCACTGCAACTACCGTGGTCGTGTCATTTGTCTCTCTCTGCAACGGCGAGAAGCCCAGTTTTTTTTTTGTGTCCGAGTGTTTTCGTTGAGATACAATACAACAACTCTTCACAATGTCCAGTAATAAGTGTTTTAGTTGACTCATGGTCGTGTTTAGTTAAAATACTCTGTAGGTGGACTATAGGAATGACTTCCCTCCAAAATATTTTTGAGGAAATGAAGAAGATGTGTGGAGTAGCATTTACTAGCTAAGAACAACATGTGGATTGTGGGCAGTGACTTTGAAACTGTCAAATTCTACAGGAAAGACAGAGTCTTGAAACTTGCTACGATGAAAAATGCAATCAAAATGAGTGATGAAACCATCCCCATCAATCCTACGACTAACTTTCAAAGATTTACAATTGCTAAACAATCTGATAAAGAACTTAGAGAATTCTTAAAATATGAACTGTGCCCTTATCCGTTGCCTCTTTTCGACGACTATGGTATGAGGAAAGGAACCAAGTCTACTTTATACAAGGCATTCACACAACTGAAGAGGCGAATCTCCAAGGATTTTTGTACTTTGTACAGAGTCGTGTGGACCGGGGGTCAATCATTCTTCATCCAAGTAAATAGATAGGTACTTATAAATTAATATTTTTCATGTCTATTCAATGAATTGTTGAATATTTTGCAATTAAGTCAAAGATTTTTGTTTCAGACCTAGAAGAATTGAAATGCTGAAATCCTTTAACCAGGTGTCTAAGAGGGCTTATACTAGGTCACAAATACTAAATTGTACTGAAATTTGCCTCTTTTATTAATCTATCAAATAATGTTCACCTACATAAAATAAAAAATATAAACTAATGATGTCTTCGGCTATTTTTTTTAAATGCTAATTTCTCCTATATTTCAGCACTCTTTTGCGTGGAAACCATACGACGTACGAAAAAATGTTAGAAGACATAAATTATAGGAAATTTTCCCCTATTTACTACATAGACACTTTTTGCATAAATAGCTTGCTTTGCAAGTTATAAGCTAAAAACCACTAAAAAACATTAATTTTAGTGTTTTTTTGATGATTTCTCTTATTTGCCGAGCACATTTTTGTTGGACAATTTTAGATTTGTGTTCAGCACCCCAAAAAACATGGAATAAACTAATTAAAACAATTACACCAAAACTTTCCACTTCAAACTACCTTTTGATCGGACTAAAATTCAGCAGGAATATTAAATGCCGAATGTTGCTAAAGTGCTGAAACCGATTGAGTTGCGAAAAATTTTTAGATGGTAGGTTGGAAATTTGGATCCTAATCCGTTTGAACAAGCCTATTCATATGGGTCTGAATAGACTGATCAATGCTAATAATGAATACAGGGATATGAAACTAGATCCCAGTGTACAAAAACTTGCTTGCTTCATGCAGCAATGCAAGTAGTATGTCGGATAATATTAATGAACTCTACAGGGGTGGATTTACCAAAGCTGAGTAGGCTGAAGCCTAGGGCGGCAAATTTACGATTAATTTTTTAAAAACTGTAATCGTAAACTAATATATTTTTTTAATATTTAACGAACAGATAAAAAAATTCGGCCACACTTAACAAATCAAGTTTAAAAAGGATTTTAAATGCATATCATATTGTCAAAAAATAGAACAGAGGGTAAACTCAGGGGGCGCCATAAAAACTCAAATTTGTGTTCTATGACCTCAAAATAGGAGGTGTGAAAAATTTAGTAAAAAATTTACAATTTTCATTAATACGAATAATAACCAAAATAATATAGGCTTGTTACTAATTTAAAGGGTTGATGAAAATGTGAGAGATAACTTTTGCTTGTAAAAAATATTTTCATGATTTGACAAAATTTTATCATTTATTTTCTGAAATGCACACGCCACTGGAATTGATTCCCCTGACGCCGCACAAACCGGGGCACTCTAAAGGCGAGCGACGCGTCATTGACAGAAATTTTGGACTTGAGGTATATATATTTTTGGGTGCCTTGTCACGTCACGCGGCATTTAAATACTCAGATGTTGTTTTTGAGCAGGAGTTTTATATCTGAATTTAAAATACCCGTGGATCTATTATAACTGTCGTATGAAAAAAACATATATTTGGCTAAAGTGTTAATTCGGTATAGAGGGTTTATTTTTATCCCACAAAAAATGTGCACTGTTTTTAAAATTTGCTCTTGTGTTACAAGTCGTCTAAAGTATTTGACTTAAACCTCCAACTTTATTTGAAAGGTAATTAAAAGTATGTTGGTACCTTTTTTTTATTAAAAAAAATGACTAATAGAAAATCACACTCCTTGCATAAATTGGGTTTCCAGAAAACATGTTGCCCTTTAAACTATTTTTGCCATCGGTCTCTGCAAATGGGACCTATAATTAGTTTAAATTATTTGTACGATTTGTGGGATCTTTCAAATCTTTTCGTAGTTTTTTAATTGCTTTTTTTGATAAAATATTAATTATACATAAAGTAGACCAAAATCTGTTCATTTCTATTTAAGAATAACAAAAGCCAGAAACGACTACATAAAAATGTATCGCATTGATCGGTAAGCCAAAAAATATGGTCACAAAAGCAACTGTCACATGGAAAGACATTTTTTTATTTGTTTCCTTACATCATTCTCCAACAAAATTAATCAAATTTTAGATAAAAATGAAGTGGCAAATGCAAAAATAAATATAAAAGATAAATAATACATTTTAAGAGACTTTTCCTTCTTTCGGTTAACAAAAATATCCGATATTTCGCTACATATTGATGATTTAATAATAATATCCTCTAAAAAAACCAACAAAAAGGCAGAACCAAAAAAGTGAAATGGATTAGTCACTAACTTTACAAAGCAAAGACGAAATTAACATATATTGCCAGTCTATAACTGTATAAAATAAAATGTTAATAAAGCCTGAAATAATAAAATATCTAATTTTTTCTGAAAACATCAGATTTTTTCACCTATACAGCGTCTTTCCAACAAAAAAAAGTTTTATTTTAATTGTAGTATATTAATTAATGATGGAAATATGAATCTTATATCATAAATAAATTTACCCTAAAATTTGTACAATAGATTATATTACTTTTTTTAGATAGGAAATAAATTTTAAACAACATTTTTTCCAAAAATAATTTCTCCCACACAGGGATGATCAAAATGTTTGACCGAAAGTGACAATTGTTGAACTTCCATTTAAACCAGAAACTAATTTTTTTAAATAGAGGATAAAGATCAGTTATACATTACAGAAAAAAATCTATTCGTTAGAGGTCTGTGATTAGTAAAACTTAAAGCTTAGCTGAGTTTTGTTTAGTCTTGGTAGAATAAGTAAATAATAAATAAATTCACAAAAGAACATGTGCACTTTAAACTTTTTACAATAGCAAATATTACTTTTTGGGTGGTTGTATTTAAAAATACTTTTACGCCTTAAAAAAATTAACGACTTTAAGCATTTTTATGAAAATCAGTAATTATTTTCCAAATAAATCAGTATTCCATACTTTATCAAAAACCCTAATCTGAATATCAGTAATATTACCTGTAAACCTTCAATCATAAGTCTCAAAACTGAAGGTTTTAAATAGGAAGTTTGCTTGTAAGTAAATTCCGTCCAATCTACTATTACAACAAATCCATTAGCTTGATTATGGAGATCATTGGTCAATTGTTCCAGACACACCAACATCGCTCTGAAGATGCTTAACAAGCTATAGGTACAGTCCCAGTTATTACCCGTTAGAAGTAATACACATCGTCCTTTTCGATCTTTGTCTTTTAAAACGCCTGGTAAGCCTAAAATATAAAAAAGTATTATCCTAAAAACATAAATGATTTTTGGTAATCCATCCATTTACACACACTAAGATGGCATCGCATAATATTAAATAACCCAGTCCAGAAAAAAATTATAATCGATTTTACGAAATATAGATATTAGTATAGTATGAGTGAGATGTTTACGGATGAGGCGACAAAGGAGGGAAAATTCGAAACGAATACTGTAAAGGTTTTTCCAACGAATAATGTACAATAATTTATTTCATATTGTACTGTCGAAATTTATGTAATCAGTAGGTAATCACGTATTTTTAACCTGCTTTGTATATCTACAAATTAATTAATTGTCTGCTTGGGAAACGGATTTTAAGATTTTTGTTTACTGGTGGAAACATTGTCAGTACTGACATAAAATTTAAATTTGACGAAAAGATTGCGTTGATATATCCAGGAAACCCAACTGTCCTATTTTTATTCATGTCAAGGTGAAAAGTAAAGTCAGTTGAAAGTTAGTGTTATTTTACAATTATTTTTGGTAAAATTGACGAAATGGAGGAAGACGATGGAAATCTGATTCCTGATAAAATTTTGCAAGAATCTAATGAAGCTACAGAGCAGCTAGTACCACAAAAATTGGCAGAACGGTATGAGAAAGAATTTTCAAACAAATTCTAAAAAAAGTTTTACCGGACTAGACGGGTATTTTTTTACCGGACTTAACACTGTAAAAGTTTATTTTCCGGACTAAAATCAAGTATCTAGAAGTGCATTTTACACAAGGAAGTTTAAAGGTGTATGGAAGCCCAATGCTATGGCCCATTCAAAATCAAAAAATGTCCAGCCCAGTATGAAAATAACTGTCAGAGTTGGCCCCGCCGATTCTGCGCAATAACAAAATTCCACGAAATAATTTAATGTGTTGCCTATATACACACTGATAAATCAGTGTGTAGTTAGGCAACACATTATACTTTTATGAGAGCCGGAGAACCGTTTTTGGTGCCCATCGCGCGCGGCGCCTATGAAACTATATCCGCGCTACCATCAACCATCGTCGTCTCATCATTCGTCATTTTCGTTGTGGTTCACAGAAAAAACATATTATCAAATAGAGTATTTAGATATTTTTGTTTATATTTATTTAAATTGAGATTACCGATTCTTATTTGAAGAAAGCCACCTTAAAAGAAATATTTCAAAATGATTAATAAAATTATTTCATATCCTCAGAATATTTTTCACTTTAAAATACAGTCTAAAGCTAAGACTTTCATGATTTTGGTTTGAACTTCTTTGTTCTTCAGTTTAAAATAACATATAATTTTACTTTGAATTTCAGTTACTTTTAAAATAAAAACTGGTCATTTACAATTAATATGACATATCATTTAAAGAACGCGTCCTGTATGTTCAATTTGAAACATTTGGATTGCTCAATTTAGAATATATTTGCAATATAATCTAAATATAAAATTTTTGAAATTCGGAAATTTTCATTTCTAGAAAGTCCACCTACGATGTACCTCGATTGGCACCGGAAATTGGCGGTGCTTGGTTTGCCCGTCATTCTTGTGATTATAGATCAAGGTGAAGGGTATAGCGAAATTTAATCGGACTGTTCTAGTCCCGTTACACGTGTTTTTGTTTTGGGTGTTTGTACGATTAAATAATGGGAGTTGAAGACATTTTACAACAGTGGGGATGTGATAGTGTTATTCAAGCCTAGGTAAGTATTTACACCATTGTTTTATAAAACTGTTGTCCAAAAAACCAAGGGTCGATAGATCTCAATTGTCACCAAAACAGGCATTTTTATTTAAATAAACTTACCTATAGGAGCATACGCTTTTGTTTCGTAACTAAACATGTTTATATAAAATGTTTAAATGTTAGATATTAACTGACTAAAAAAACTACTAAGTACATTGTATAAACCATTAATATTGTTACAGGCTACAGAATATGAGTACAGATTGTGATAAAATTCAGTATACCTAACAAACAATATATACATATACCTACCTACATGTCTAATAAATTGTATATTTTTAGGCATTGTTTTTAAAATAAAAATTTCTTATTTAACTATTCAAAAAATCTTAAATAGAATTGAAAGGCATTGGCGAGCGTTACATTTTTTAAAACTTGCAGGAACAGGTAGGAATATGGGTAAATGAAATTGACGAAAGCTATTCTAAGCAAACTGCTTTTAGTTAAGTATATTATTTTAAAACTTTTTGACTCCCTGTAGCCTATAGGTACCCCAAACTGCACCTGTTTGAAAAAAATTCCTACAAATAAAATGTATAATAAAAATACATATTATGTATCTTGCTTTCTATATATTGTATAAGCCTGAGTATCTTTACCTTTTTAGTTAAATGTTTAGAAGTACCTAGGAAAAACGTAGTATACGATTTGAGAAACAGTTTTTGAATTAATTATATTTAAAACACTTTGTACTTGTAGTTTCTCGCCCCTGTATGTATGTATAGGAGTTAATTTACTTTTAGATTAAATTTTAACATGCATTTTATTTATATTTTATTTTTATTTATCTGTATGTTGGTATAGAAATCTGATATACCCACCTATTTACTTATTACGGAAAAATTGTTGCTTAATATTTTAATTTTAGCATTTCGAATGTTTATTTTATTTTGTAGAAAATGTCAGGGGAAGACAGTTGCCAAGATTGTCCGAAGGCCTTCTTAAAAAACTAATCCCGTTGGTTGGGCCTCGAATGACTATTCAAAGAAAAATAGCTGAACTGATTTTTATTTCGTTACGAAGTTGAGAACAAGACTGTTTCTATTTCAAGAAAGGAGAACTTAAAGTTAATTCTTCTATAATGAAAATTACATTTTGTTATTTAACAGATTTTTAAAAAGCTTCAGCAAGATATTTTTTAATAAACGTTAAGATTTTTCACCTGTTGTTTTTGTAGTTGTCACGAAACCTGTTATAATTATAATGGACTTTTTTAACACAGCGAAAAAACTTTAAAAAAATTGTATACCTATATTAATGTTAGCTAAACGTAATAATGGATTTTTATCATTTTTAAAAAAGTAACCGTATTTCCAATTTTAATGAAAGTAACGTTGTTTAGGTCAACAGTGTTGAGGTATATTACATACATTACACATTACTACATTATTTTACTAAAATTGACTGAATAGGAAAAAAATCCGGATACGTTAAAAGAATGTGTTCAGTTATTGGTGCAGCAGCTTCTCTTTAAATGTATTATGCAGGGTGTAACAAATTCGAGTGTATGCATGGGGATCTTAAAAACCGTAAGAGATACGAGGTTGGTTAAATTAATGTAAAGTTGCGCATTTACTTGCCTACAAAATGCCGTTTAAAATGTGAATTTTTCCAAATAGTTCCAGAGATATACAAAAAATAAAATTTTCAAATTGATCTTTTTTCTAACTTTATTCTAACCGATTTTAAAATTAATAACATTTACATAGCCACTTTATTTCCGCTAAATATTAGTGTTTTTGGATTTGCCATTCAACGTTTAATTTTATGACGACCATCATTAACTTTATTTTTTTTTGTGGAAGCCATATTGGATTTTTTTAGTTTGAGTTTCTTATTGAATGACCTATTCAACGATGTATCACACTTGCATATCAGATTTGTGGTTCGGTACTTAGCTCAAGAAGTAATGAGAGTGAAAGAGATCCTATATGGCGTACACAAGAAAAAATAAAGTTGATGATGGTCGTCAGAAAACGAAAAGTTGAATGGGAAATCCAAAAACACTAATATTTAGCGGAAATAAAGTGGCTATGTGAATGTGTTATTAATTTTAAAATCGGTTAATAAATAGGGTTAGAAAAAAATAAAATACATTTTTCAAAATTTTGGTTTTTCCCGTATATCTTTGGAACTATTCGAAAATCTGACACATTTTAAACGGCATTTTGTTGCGCAACTTTGCCTTAATTTAACCGACTTCGTATTCCATGGTTTCCAAAATCCCCATGGATACACTCGAATTTGTTACACCCTGTACATATTTTAGTTCTAAAAATGTCAGCATATTAAACCGAACATGTTAAAATTATTAAATTAAATAGTTAATATTTTCATTTTAATATTACAATATCACTAAATAAAACAAAACCTACTTATACCAAAGATTTGCTATAATAAAACCAAAATTTAAATATTTGAGTATATCATATTCTTAGAAATACAAATTGTAGGCTCAGATTTAAGTACGATATTTTATTTTAAATAGGGCGTAATTGTGCTTTGAGAAGTTGTGTCTTATTTTAAACATACTAACATTTCCGAATTAACTTTTCAGATTCGGTAGAATCTTCAATATAACAAAATCATATATTTATTTCTAAAGAAACTTTCGACTTATGCTGAGCTACTGATATCTTCATTCTAAATCTTTATAGTAACAATTTGATTCAATTGCATGCATAAAAATAAATCTTTCATATGTTACAAATAACGATGTGTATATTTAATTTAAATAAATTTAAATGAAGACTTTAAATTCTCAAATTAAAACAATATAGTCTTGGGGATATACAAAGCTAAGATAACCTTAAACTAATATTATTATGCTTAAATTTAGTATATTCTTTTTTCCGTGTTTGTGCCCTTTGTGCCGTATTGGTTTCGATTGTTTTGCTTTGTGTGATTATACTTTGTGGTTGCAGAAGTTTTTCGGTGTGATAAAAACCTTCTTATTTAGTGATTATGTTTATTAAATTGTGACTATAATTTTCTGTTTATTGTTTGTTACTTATAATATCGTAACAAAATGACTAGAGGTTGTATGGTTTTGTCTTGCAAACCAAGGGTAACATACAAGGCATTTTTTACTTTAGGTAAGTATTTTTATATTTAAATTAGGTGCTTCTTATGAGACGTAACGTTGGGTATCCGAATAAATAATAATAAATCAATTATGAATAATAGAAAATGAAAATTTCATACGAAATAGCAGTGAGAAAAGTAAGGCAATCTTAACTATCTTTTAGATAATTTCCACAATGTTTGTGTATTTCTGTGAATTATTAAAAAGAAATAAGGTTTACATTTAGGTACTTTTATTTCATTTAATAATTTAGTACATTCTTTTAAAGGATCAAAATTATTAATTACTATATATTAATATATACAGGTCCCTCTAACTTGCTTAAATATTATACAAAATATTGCAGCGAATAGTTACTTTTCATAATACCCTTAATCCATCGAAAAGGCGTCACCCTGTACATATAAGAAGGGTTTAACGGTACGTTTATGCCATTATAACCCTACCCACAGGACCAATTTCTGTAAACGCCACTGAGACCTGCCACTATTTGAGGTCAGATTAAAAAAAGGTTTTATTATTTATCTATTACCCTTTTTAAGTAGTTTTAAAAATTGACGTAGTGAGCTAGGGGTGTATACTAGTTCGCTCCGATGATCAGAATATCACTCATTTGAATAAAAAGGTCGGGGGCGAGTTCGCTCCGGGTTAAAAATTCTTAGAAGTAATTTATTTTACATTTAATGTAAAAAAAGCAAATCATGGATCTTTTCTACCGCATTTTTACGTCTGATATATAATTGGGGAAAATAAAAAGCCGCTTTGCTAACCAGAACTAACCATGACCGACTAGAACTTAGGGCTTTTGAATTTGTCTAAATTATCCCTACATAGAAGTTAACAAAATTTTTATAATTTTTAATATGGTAGAAGTTATATTTTTTTAAAATGTATAATTATTTATTCCCCAAGTTTTTTCTAATACGTTGTTAAAATTTTGTTTATAACTTCTACAAATAATTTAGATAAATTCAAAAGACCTAACTTCTAGTCGGTCTTGGTAGTTCTGGTTAGCAAAGCGGCTATTTTTTTCCCCAATTATATTTCAGACGTATTAAAAAAGACTCTAAATTATTACATTAAAATGTAATTTTTTAGCCGAGTCCCTGCATAATAAAGCGTTTCATGTAAAATGTATTTCTTATAGGTTTATGCCAAAATAAAAAATCGTATTATATATAAGCGTTTTATTCACGATGCCTATTATCATTCTTGAGTTTCTTAGAATGGCGGGAGCGAACTAGCATATAGCCCGGGAGCGAATTAGGTAGCAAATGGAATGGGTACCTGTCTGCGGGAGCGAATTAGTGTGCACCGGAGCTAGGTTTGTTCCAGAAATAAATGTATCTGTATGTCTATTGGGATTTTAATGATAATGGTCCTAAAATATGTCATTTATTTTGATTAGGTGATAATACATATGGAATAGTTATCTTGGTCTGCATGCAAATTATGCCGTTATTTGAATGAATCAAACCAAAACTTACCATTTTCCAAAGCTCTCCTTACATCACTAGCATTCAAATTTAACTCCCGAAAAATATCAGGATTTCTTTTCCTGTACCAATAATAACTTTTCAGGAGTTCCAAACTATCTTCCAAAATAAATTTCCTGGCAAACAGAAACTTTAGAAGAAATTTCTCGTCTTGTGATACGTTATTTTTGAATTCGAAATCGTCACTATTTTTTATAAGATTTCTGAATGCTTTAATAGCTAAGTCTCTATCACTGGACGTTAAATTTTTGTATGGCGTCTTGTTTATGTTTGCGTTAATGAGATCACTGTTCCTGAAGCCATAGTCGAGGTACTCTGCCATTTTGTAAGACTAAAAAATATTATATATTAATGGGGCGGTTTTGTATTTGGGTTATATATGTAAATTAAATCTATGATCACTTGTGGAAGCAACCGTAATAAGGATAATAAAGATTAAAGATAAGCGGATAAATATATGGGTTCATAAAAGAATATTTATAGATTTGTTAGCACAGATAATAAAAATTTAGGTGATCCAAATCTACGAATAAACAATGTCAAATTAAAGAAATTTGCATAGTGATGATCTAGTTCTAATATAATTTGTCCTTCTCATTTATTAAAATACAGTGAAACCTTTTTAATTGGGATTTCAAGGGATCAAGGATTTTGTACCATTTAAAGAGGTTTTCATTTATTAAGTTTTCCAATTAGACATGTTTAAAATAGTTGTTGTCTCATTTACAGAGGCCCCCACTTATAAAGGTCGAAATGTACCGTTATTCCATTTATTCCCTTGATTGCACGTCAAAACCTGAGATAGTACTGACAAACAAACAAAGCACTCTCCCAACCTGAAATAATGGTTTACCACTTACATTTTAAAAATCTATGAAATATACTGCGCAAAAATTGATAAAATGTTTTACTTATACAGGGGATTGAGCTACAGAGTCCCATTAATAGGGGTCACCATCGAAAAAATCCAAGAAATCATTTAACTAGGTTTCAAAAGTACCACTAACAAAGGTAATTCGATAAAGAAGTGCCGGGACCTTTGTAATTCTCAATAATGGAGGTTTCTCACTTATTCAGGTCCCACTTAATTTGGTAGGTTTGTGCTTTTATTGGCTGATTTATGCATTAAATTATATTAAACGAAGGAAACCTATCCCTCTTGCGTAGGTAACATGGCTTCTGTCATCAGGAATTAAGGATACACAGTACAACAGAAAAGGCGATCCCAACTTTCCACGTTGTTCGTTTCTTTATCCCCAGATTGTCTAGGTTAGGAGTCCTTATGCTTGTAGAGGTATCTTTCCCCTCCAAACCTCCATACCTTTAAGTCTCGTGTTAGTAAACTGTCTTTTTCCTTACTTAAGACATTCACGTGGACAGTGGAGTGTCTTAAGATAAAAAAAAATATCTCTTTTAATGTGGTAGTTCCCTGTTAAGACTGTTAGTAAATGATAAAAAAAAAATTAAATTAATTTTTAACTTATAGCAATCAATACATCCTTTCACGTATTTCTTTACCAAATTGTTAAAATTATCTTAAAAACTCCAGGATAAATAAATTTGTATGATTCTACATAAACAGTAAAACCTATAAGTTAGTTGATATACAGGGTCCTGCAGCTCACCTCCCGTCTTAAGTAGCTCATTTATTATTCACTGTAAAATTTTCATATCTTGCAGACGTTACCTTTAACTCACGGTACATTTCAAAAAAATAATTTTTGTTATACAGGGTGTAACAAAAAAGTGTGACCACACGATGGTGCATTTTTTTTAGATTGAATGCTCTGTATTTTTTTGTACATTTAGGTACCTCTTGTGTCATTTATATTCCTCTAAAATTTTGTCAACACCGGTTTAGACATTTCAGAAAAAAATATTTAAAAAAACTGTTTTGCACCATTAAATTTAAAAATGAATAAAAATACCAATAGTGCTTGATTAACAGAATTAAACAAGGAACTTATTAAGTAACGTAATATTAGTCGCTTAGGTCATGTTTGGTTAATTCCAACTATAGACGGTGTCCAAAATTTAGTGTCAAACTTTTCAAATTTGAAAGCACTTTATTTTTCCTATTTTAAATATGAGCCCCTGTATATTTTAGGTCGTTAGATGCATAATTAAAAAACAACATTTTTCTAATTATAATCCTATCAAAATTTCTAACACATAAGTTATTCGTTGAAACCTCATTTTGGCATCTATTTTAATAGTAATACCATTGAATAAAAATGATGGGTGGCTATGAAAAACAATTTATTTCATTGGAGTTTATTTAACTTACAGAATCTTATTTTGACGTATTATAAAAATTCGAGTAAATTATTATTATTTACTAATTAAATTAAATTAATTTAGGAAAAATCTTTAAATGTTAAATAAACCTAATTTTTATTTTTTAATACCTTTTGGCTAACATTTATGTAACTTTAACCAATTTCTAGGTAATAATTAACGTTATTAGGAAACTCTAATGTCAATAAATTGTTTTTCGTAGCCACCTACCATTTTTATCCAGTGATATTACTATCGAAATAGGTGCCAAAATGTGTTTTCAACGAATATCTTTTAATGTGTTAGGAATTTCGATAGGGTTATAATTAGAAAAATGTTTGTTTTTTAATTCTGCATCTAATGACCTAAAAATATACAGGGGCTTATATCAAAAATAAGAAAAATAAAGTGCTTTCAAATTTGAAGAGTTTGACACTAAATTATGGACACCCTGTACAGTTCGAATTATCAAAAAATGACCTAAGCGACTGATATTACGTTACCTAATAAGTTCCTTGTTTAATTTTATTAATGAAGCACTATTGGTATTTGTATTCATTTTTAAATTCAATAGTGCAAAACAGCTTTTTTTATTTTTTTTTGTCTCTGAAATTACTAAACCGATGTTGACAAAATTTTAGAGGAATATAAATTACCACAAGAGGTACCAAAATATACAAAAAATACAGAGCATTTAATCTAAAAAAATGCACCATCGTGACGCCTCACTTTTTTGTGACACCCTGTATAATCAAAATTATTTTTCTGAAATGCACTGTGGGTTAAAGGTAACGTCTGCAAAATATGAAAATTTTACAGTAAATAATAAATGAGCTACATAAGACGGGAGGTGAGCTGCAGGACCCTGTATATATTTGCAATTGTCTCCCATGGAATTTAATAAAAACTACGATTATTATCAATATGCACTTCAAGATATCTTTTTGCCAAATACATGCCAAGAAGTTGTAAGAAAAATAGTAACCACTGTTTAACTATCAAAGAAGCTTCCAACTTTTTAGGGTACAACAAATATTTTAATAATTTTCATAAATATCTTACATTTTGATGGACATTGGTAACAGTTTCCAAACTCATTTTTGACGAACTTTTTCACACTTTAATTTTTTTTTAAATATATTATGCTATTATTAAAGACTTTTAGATACTGTTGTGGCTTATTACCTACGATTTTATGAGACAAACCGACAATGAACTAAATAAAACGGTTTAAAAAGTAATAAAACATTGGTAAGGAAAGATAAGCTCATCATAAAACACTGTGGTGTAAAATAATGTGACAAAGGTAAATATTGCTCAGACATGTGAATAACTTAAAAAACCTCAAAGAATGTATTTACTTTTGGCGTGTACTGGTGATACATTAAAAAAACAGAATTCAAAATTTACTAGATAGATTTGACATCTTAGTTTATCTCTTTTTGTTGACAGTTGTTATCAATCAACAATTATCCATTTTACTAAGCTACTTAATGTTCCTCTACGTGGGTTTTATGTTTTAAAATAAATATTGTTGCAATGATTTTAAAAGGTAAATCACTATTACCAATTTAGTTATGGCAAAATAATTATTTAATTTAAATCTCACCGCGGAGATCTGGCGATAGAAAGCCTATTTTTTTGTTTTGATTTAAATTCTTATAAAGTAAATTCTGTTGTTTGTAATATTTGTTTATTCTTTTAAATACATTTTAAACCCCTAAAGAATATTAAGTACGATAACTAACAGATGAGCATTTATTCGCTTGTATACAGCGTGTCCAAAATAAGGAGGGCCAGTATGGGGATCTCCGAAACGGTAAGAGATAGGTGGGTAGTTTAAATTTGGCAAAGTTGCGTATTGGGGAGCTCAATAATACACCGTTAAAAAATTAAAGTTATCTTTTGTACTTTTGGAAATATGGCGGAAAAACTGAAATTTGCGATTTTCGTTTTTGTTGTTTTACTAGTTTATTTGAAAAGTTAGAAAAATTTTAAAAATACATTCTTGTTGAAACTTTTTGCGCTTTATGTATTTATGGAGACAATTTTTTACGACGTTTCGTTTTCGTTAAACTATCATCAACTTTATTTTTTTAAAAACAGACCTGGGTTTTTTATTTAATTTTTCTGATAATCAGGGGTTATCCCAATTACAAAAATGTATAACACTTAATATTTATTTAACAAATAAGGAACGCCCCTCTAAGAAATAATAAAAAAAGGTTTATTTAACAGAAAAATTTCAAGTGTTATACATTATTGTAATTGGAACTACAACTGCTTCAAAAAAATGTAATAAACGATTGAGGGCTGTATTTAAAAAAATAAAGTTGATGATAGTTTAGGGAAAAAGAAACGTCGTAAAAAAAATTGACTTCGCCAACGGATGAAGGGCAAAAAGTTCCAATAAGAATGTATTTTCAGATTTGTTTTTATTTATGAAATAAACTCGTAAAAAATAAAAACAAAAATCGGTAATTTCAGTTTTTTGGCCATATTTCCAAAAGTAAAAAATGGAACTTTAATTTTACAACGGTATATTATTGAGCTCCCTAATACGCAACTTCGCCAAATTTAAACTACCCACCCATCTGGGAGATCCCCATACTGGCCTTCCTTATCTCCGCTATATACTTATATAGATTATGCGACATGGCTTTCTGCTTTGTCATATTCTTTTGTTTTACCATCACTAACCTATTCCTAAAAATTTAAATGCTATGAAACTTCCTTGGGTTTGTTGTGATTGTAATGATAAGTTAAAATTCCAAAACAATGAGTTTCTTTATTTGTCAACATACAGTCTAGTTGTTAATTCACCGGAAATTTAGGATAAGTTAATATTATTTTGGTAAACAAAGGTATTTTTATTCTTTTCCAATATATGTTTAAATAAATATTTAATTTTTAAAAAGCAATTCACTTATCACAACATTTAAATCCGTTGTTTTGTTTTTTTTCCTTTAATTTTTTTTTAAATATTTTTGCAAACATGGATAAATGAAGATCTTCTGGAGGATTACAATATTTTTACACAGTGTCATAAATGCACTTTCTTGACAACTTCTTTATTAATTGATATTTTTGCAATATAACAAGTACTAAAAATACAAAGTACGGATTATTATGCTACAAAAAGAAAATAATAATAGTCAATGTCATTACGCGTAGAGGCCTTATAGTCTAGGTAAGAAGTGAGTTTTTTCAAAAAAAAATGAAATGTAGGAAAACATGAGCGATGGCAATTCTGGGAAATATGCCATGTCGTTTTTTGCAAATAAAAATTGCAATTGTTGTTAACAAAAAACGAAAAAAAGCCATTTTGTTTTTTGATGATAACTTAAAAACTATGCACTGCACTCCTTAAAAAGAAAATTTCCGATAAAAAAACCTCCAACTCCCGGAGCTCCAGCTTTAATATTTATAATTTTAAATTTCTTGCTGAAAATAGGGCTCCGCGAGTTTTTTTTGGGATAACCACGTCGCCTCTATAATGAGCACTGTATCTAAAATATTTTTTTCTAAAGCACTAAATAATAATTTAAAATTTGTTTATTTTGTTTATAACGAATTTTCACACTTAACAAAATTTTATAATTTTTCATGCTCATATATATATGTATATATATATATATATATATATATATATATATATATATATATATATATATATATATATATATATATATATATATAAATATATATAATACAGTGCTTTCATTTCAAAACGAACCACCCTAAATATCTTTAAAAACTCACCAAAAAAACAAAGAAACACGTCGATTTAGATATACAGGGGGAAGTTTAATTTCGTATTTGATAAAATTTTATCGGTCACCTCCTAACCTCCAGTTAACCTCACTTGATATGTCAAATGGCAACCCCATAGTGTGAAACATGGGCATGATTTGCTATCCAGTACTAGAAACTTTAAATCGATGGACGTAGAAGCGACTTAGAAGTAAAAATGTGTGTTAATTAGTTTATCGTGTTCAAATAATTTATTTTATCAAATGCTCAAAATGTGCGCCGTTATTGGCGAGACAAGCTTGTTTTGAAATTCCTCGCAGACTATTTTGTGTGTTACCTGCTACAGCAAAACACTGCAATAGCACAAGTTTTTAAGACGTTTAGGAACCAGTTAAATATTACTGTTAGGATTGTCATTTTGACATCGTTAGTTTAAAATTAAGAATCTTGATTTTAAAATGGTGTATACTCTAGAGAGAGAATAGAAATAATTCTTATAGGGCTGAAGATCGATGCGCGCGTAGAACCGCCAGGTATTCAATGAGAGGCATCAAAATAAAAATGGGACATAGATATGTAATGGAATTGGTGCGTAAGTTTGAAGAAACTGGATCTGTATGCAACAAGAAAAGTACTAATGAAAGGGTTTTAGACGAAGCACGCCAGGTTGAGGTACTAGGACAGTTCGAATAGATCCGACGTTGTCTATTCCAAAAGTTTCTAAGCTGACCAATATTCTACGGGTTCCGTGCACAAAATTTTGAAAAAGAATAAGTTTTTTCCATACAAAATACAAATTCTTCATGAACTCAAGAAGACGATTATGATGAAGAATAAATTTTGCGAATCAATGTCCAGCGAATTGACGAAGCCCTCATTTGATCAAAAATATTGTTTTCTGACGAATCAACTTTCTTCTTAAAGGAATTCTTAATAGACATAACTGCAGATATTGGGATAATAAAATCCGCACATATTTCAAGGACATACTCTTTCCAGAGAAGATCAACGTTTGGGCGGTATTTTGGAAACGAAATTATTGGGTCATTCTTTTTGGAAGAAAATTTAACTGACCAACTATATCTTAACCTTTGGGAAAATGTGATATATCCTTCTATAGTCCAATCTTTAAAAAATCAAGTGGACAAAAATGGTGCCATAGAACTTAGTGTCGATAATTTGCATTTTAAGCAAGATGGGCCCCTCCCCACTATGCTTTAGCAGTTCGAGATGGCTCAATGAACAGTTTCCAGGCACATGGATAGGCAGACCAGGTGCCATCGAATGGCCAGCAGGTCTCCAGACTTAACTCCTCTAGACTTTTTCCTCTGGGGTTATTTAAAAAGTAAAGTGTACAAAACGCCACCTGCAAATATTCAAGAACTTAAATGTAGAATTACACTAGAATGCAGAGGTATTACCAGACAAACTTTCGCCAACGTTCGCGAAGAATTTCAAAACAGACTTTATTATTGTCTCGCCAATAACGGCGCACATTTTGAGCATTTGATAAAATAAATTATTTGAATACGATAAACTAATTAACACACATTTTTACTTCTAAGTCGCTTCTACGTCCATCGATTTAAAGTTTCTTAGTACTGTTGGATAGCAAATTTCATGCCGCTTACAATGATGTGTCACACTATGGGGGTGGCCATTTGACATATCAAAGTGAGGTTAACTGGAGGTTAGGAGGTGACCGATAAAATTTTATCAAATACGAAATTAAACTTCCCCCTGTATATCTAAATCGACGTGTTTCTTTGTTTTTTGGTGAGTGTTTTTTAAAGATATTTAGGGTGGTTCGTTTTGAAATGAAAGCACATATATATATATATATATATATATATATATATATATATATATATATATATATATATATATATATATATATATATATATATATATATATATATTCCCGCTATCTTGTATAGTTTTTGAGTTATCATTAAAAAATAAAATGGCATTTTTCCGTTTTTTGTTAATAACAATTGAAATTTTTATATGCAGAAAAAAATCAATATGACACATTTCTCATAATTGTAATCCGCGTCAAATGAGCCATCCCTCATATTTTTTGTACCTTTCTAACTATATATTTTTGGCAGAAAACTCACTTATTAACTAGTGGTGTAAGTACAATTATTATCGTAGTACCCTGAATTCCTCAGGTAAATATAATTCGGCTTTTAGGTTTTCCAAAGATAAATTTAAAAGAAAAATAGTTAAAAGCTGTCCCTAGAAAACAATGATTTCCCTTTCAAGTTTTTTTAGTTTGTGCATCACAATTAACTGCGTGGCAAAAATAAAAATTGGCCTAAGCGTGTCACGTTATCGTTTAAGTAATTCGATGAACACTGTATATTGTTAGACCAGTCAAAATCTTAATTTATTTATACTATTTTAATTACTCCTAAAACGCCCAAATCTAGATATTTCTTAGTTTATTTTTTCCAATCAAACTTCAAACATCTACTTTTTTCAATTTACACATTGAGTTTTCTTAGAGCTGAACTCCTTTGACGTTTATTTTACCTTAAGAAACTAATTATTAAATTTACCTTTCTTTAAATCACTTTGCACTCAAAATACCTACAGATTAACAAACATTTAACTAAGTGTTTAGTCATTTTTAGTTATCAAACAATTTATAAAAACCGGCTCATAAAATTTTTAGATTTCTTCAGCCAGTAGCTAAAACTGCGCGATATTTATGACTATCATTAATTTCTGATATTTTCGATATCGCTTATCAGTATCAATTTTTGCCCTAACTTTTTGGTCACCTTGAAATTACAGAAATAGATTAGATACCTATATATCAATAAGTTACGAAATTGTTGTTTCATTGTCAATGTTGCAACAATATAGCAAGGTAAAAATTTTAAAAGTACCTAGTAAAGCTTTATTATAGTTATTTAAGTATTAAGGGCGGTAAGTGTAGTTTACCGCCCGAAAGTGTTTGAAGACCGACGCAACAGTGGATGTCTTTAATATTTGGGGGTGGTACACTTAACGCCCAAAACACTTATTACGTTTTATGCACGATCAGACGTTCTAAGTTCAAAAATATATTTTTTTAATGACATTCATTTCACATTATTTTCAAAAATAAACAGTCTTCCCCTGTATAACATTCTCAGAGTTGGCTGGACTCATGCTAGACTAAGTACCAAAATCATCTTTAATTAAGCATGGTTAGTTGTGGTTAGTTTAAGCTGGTGGCCAAATTACTTACCGCCTTAGGGCGGTAAATTTAACTTACTGCCCGGAAAGGCGGGCAGTAAGTTAAATTTACCGCCCGATCGATCGGCATAAAATATTTTAAGCACAGGACAGCCCTTGAGATCATAGGGTAAGAAGGAAGTGTAAGCCATTATGTTATTCACAATACGAATTAAAGATGTGACGTTCATTTCACAAATACATTTCCAATCAATCGAAAAAGAACAAACTACAAGTATTTATTATTCAATAATATTATTATCTTACTGAAAAAAATGACCAGTTAATTAACAAAACGATTTTTTTCGCAACTGAACGCTTTTGACCATTGTAATCAAAACCGGTAAGCATCCCACTACTGAAAATTTAGCTATACGAAACGACAGTAAAACGTTTCAAGGCATCCCCAAAGGAATGAAGGTAAACTGGGGAGAAAAAGGATTAAAAAAGGCATATATACAGGTAAATTGCGGAGAGGCCACCCTTTAGGTAGGAGGTAAACTCGGAGAAGCAAATAGGTACCTATTCGTATTTAGATATTTAAATCAAAGACCGTTTAAAATATAAAAAAAATAATTTACAGTACAGTATTAGTACAGGTAAAGAAAAAGCTATACAGGACGTTTCTTTATGATATGTTAATATTCAAGAAGGTGATTCCTGAACTCATAAAAAAAAATCATATGAACATATATTCCTAAACGTCTTAACTTTTAAACTTCAGGGTGATATAGTTTAAAAAAAAACTTGTTTTCCTGAAATATCTGAACGCTACCAGTGGCGTTCGTACGGAGTTTGAATTTTATGTTTTGTAAGGAAAAATCAGTACACCACTGAATTTTTTCATAGGTTTTTTTTTTGATAGCCTGGTGATTTTTCCTAAAATTACCTCTTACCTTTTCTCGTAAAATGCACCCTTCTTGAATAAACCAACGTAATTAAGAAAATCCAAGTTGGCCGCGATATTTAAAAAAAACGACACAAATCTAGGTGGTAACTTCCCATTTCATCAATTCCCGTTTTATCACTTTAGGAAAATCTACCTGTATTTGTGCCATTTCGACACTTGGCATTTTAATGAGTTTTGCATAGTGCCGTTTCAACACTTGAATTCCTACCTACAAAACAATCGTCATAAAAACACCATAAACCCCAAATATATTTATTACTAATGGATTATCATAATTCATTCGGCGAATCGTCGGCCTTCTACTAAAGTGTTCAAATAACTAATTAAAGGTAAGGGTAATTTTTTGTATAAATTTTAAGAAATTTTGTAGTGTGCTTTAGTTTCCGTATAGCCACCAGTTAGTGATTTTATCAAGAACTTGTGTTTATTTGAAAAATGGAAATTAATATTGTTGAGTCAAAAAGGGGATGTTGTATTCTTCTTTATCAAGGATACGATTTACTAAAAAACATACATATAAAAATTGTAATGTGTTCTGGAAGTGTTTTAAAACAAAATGTTCGGGAGCCTCACTACAAATGGTGAATTCACTAACGTTTTAAAAGTAAACAAACAACACACATGTAGCCCATATCGCCAAAAATGAGGTCGAAGTGGCCTTTATAAAGCCAAAAGAGGGTTCGTGAAGAAGCTACACCAGTACCAGAAATTTTTCGTAGGAGCTAATGAGTGTACAAGACACTGGACGGGATTTTGTGACCAGTATTCCAGAATTTTCATCTGTCAAATCCGCATTATATCAGGCAAGGCATAAGGCCTTGGGTATTACAAGTCTTCCCAAGCACCGCAAAGATATTGTCATACCAGAAAGATATACAGATTTTCTTTTGATTGATGATGGCTGTGAGATAGACTATTGGTTTTTTTCAAAGATGGTGGAAAATTGTTACAAAACGCTAACACTTTTTTTGGAGACGGGACCTTTAAAGCTGCTGTCCTTTATTTATGCAGCTGTACACAATTCACGTGGATATTGGAAGTACAAGTGAAACAACCAATGTCGTACCGGCTATTTAAGCTGTACTCCCCAACAAGATTAAGGATACATATCACAGACTTTTAAATTGTTAAAGGAAAAAGTTTGGATTTTCAACCATCAAAATTTATAATAGATCACGAAGTGGCTACAATTTGTGCTTTTCGCGAAGTGTTTCCTAGTGCTACTATTAAAATATGCAATTTTCATTTTAACCAAGCTATTTGGCGTAAAGTGCAAGAGCTTGGTTTAGTAACTAAATACCGAGATAATGAACTTTACAAAATACATATAAGATCATGTGCAGCTTTAGCTCATTTGCCGCCAGAATTTGTAGACGATGGATGGTTACATATAATGGAGTCAAATATAGAAGACATACAAATTACACAATTTAACGATTATTTCGTGTCCCAGTGGTTGGAAAATGATCGCCTTTGGGTATGCTACCAAGAAAAACATCGAACCACAAATGTCGTTGAAGGTTGGCACAACCGACTGAACAGGAAAATTAAAAAAAGCCATCCCAATGTCTATGAACCAATTAAGGCCTTACAAGAGGAATCAATATATTATAATATGATATATGAACGAACAGAGCTACAAATGCATACACTCAAGAGAGCTAAAAAGTACAGCGAACTAGATGAAAGAATTAATTTAATATTAAAAAACTTTTTAGAACATACTAAATCAATAGGTGAAACACTATGTTGCCTAACATATATCTTAAAATTAAATTAAAACTGGTATGCGCCAAGTTTTCTAAAATTTTGTTGTTTTTTTGTATATATTTTATATTAATTTTTATATTGTTTAATATTATAAAAATTAATTAATCAACAAATTTTGTTTTTCAAATGTTCATGTGTATGGGAAATATCTTTGTGTACTGGTATTTCAAAATGGTTCTCTTAAATTATGTTTTTTTTTAATAAAGAGTTTTTTAGTAATTTTTGTTTCAGTTCAATAGTTCTAATAACTATCAAAGCTGTTCCTTATATCTTTTTCTTAAACTGTATAAGAGAGTGCAAGTTAGGTTTTATATTGTTTTTACTAGTTTTTTGTTAAAATGCGAATCAAGCGAAAATTACTATAATATGACTTCGATTTACCTTAAATACTTAAAAAATTATATCGACATATTTTTCTGCAGTAACACTAAATTTGGCATTTTAACGCACAACTAGTAAAATAATATGAAAAAACACTCGGTGTCCGGGCCCTAAGTGTTGAAACGCCACTAAAATACCTGCTAATGCTAATTTCGGAAGGGTCAAGTGATGAACAGGGACAAGTGATGAAATGGAACTGATGAAACGGACATAAATCATCTATTTAGCCTGGAATACATTATTTTTAAAACTTCAGTGTCAAAATAATGGTTGTTGTTGTTCTAAACGGTTAGCGTTTTTTTAATTCGGGTTCGACATTCAGCTTATTTAATATTTTCGTTGTTTTTTGGAATACCTATCTCAGTAAATATGGTGAATTTAAATTAAACGAATGGCAATGGCAGCAATGCAGTACGTATATGGTCTCGCAGACGACAATGCATAAAAAGTCAGACATATTTATGAAAAAAGATACCCGAGTCGTACCTTGCCGAACTTTTTTAAATATTCACAGACGGCTTACTGAAACTGAAAGTTTTAAAAGACGTACTTTGGAGGGTAGACCTCACACAGTCAGAACAGCTAAAATAGAAGAAGTGGTGTTACAATAAATCGATGAACATCCTGAGACAAGTACAAGGAAGATACTTATCCTCTCCTTCAAAAAGTAATAATTTTTATTTGTTCTATGCATTTTACAAGAAAAACATAGGAGGTAATTTTTATGTAAAAGTAACCAGGCTATCCAAAACAAAACAAAAAATACCCCTATGAAAAAATCCAATGGTGTACCATTTTTTTCCTTAAAAAATATAAAAATTAAATTCCGTACGGACGCCGCTGATATAAAATTTAAAAAAAAGTTGTCCGCCAGCAAATGCTTTCAAACACATAGTATAGTCATACCGAATTTCGTGAAAATATCTAAAATAATATTCCAGAAATTTCAGGAAAACATGTTTTTTTCCAAACTTTATCACCCTATAGTTCCAAAGTTAAGACGTTTAGGACCTATGTTCATGTGATTTTTTTTCTTTAAATGAGTCCAGAAATTACCCCCTTAAATAATGGCGTATCATTAAGGAACAACTTGCATATACGGAGTGTCCCAAAAGGTATGGTCCAAAGTTTGGGATAATGTAGATTGGATCAAAATAAGGTAACAACTTCATGTAACTTTTTGCTCTAGGCCCCTTCTTTACCGAGCTATTAGCTCTTAAAGGTAACAATTAAAAATCGATTTTTTGTTAATAACTTTTGAACGGCTTGTACGATCTGGATTTTTTTTGTTGATTAATTCTAGCTAATAACTGTCTTGCATTAACTGCTATAAACATGCCCCGAAACCATCAAAGATACCAGATCCGGACTATCAAACTTGTAAAAAACTTCAAAATTTTTGCAGTGTTGCCATATTTAACATTTTGACCTTACTGGTAGATTCTCCTGAGTTTTCTATGTAAAAAAGGTATACTTTATCTTTATTGATTAGACGAGCGGTTTTCGCGTAAAATGCATTTAAAATCATTAAGGTAAACTCGAGGGCTCTCGATAAGATATACCCTGGAGCTCTCAACAAGGTGTACTTAAGGACTTCCTATGAATCTTATGTCAAAATCTACTACCAGAAGTTAATTTTCAGCTGAAAATTATAAATTTAAAATTAAAAAAAAACTTAATTTATTTTAACAAAAAAAAAATAAAACAATAAAACCATACAGCAAAGTAGAAACTTTATGATTATTAGTAGAATAACAAAAAAAAACTGCTATGCGTAAATTTAACTTAAGTATGTGTTCAAAGTAAGCACCCTGTACAGCTACACATTTTCTTAATTTGCTAAGACATGCTCTTTGAACCTGAAACAACATGTTAGGATTATTTCTTATTGCAGCGCCATGAAACATATGTCTTTCTAAAAAATTTTCAAATAAGATCAAGACGGCCACATTCGTTTTTATTTATAATTTTTAGCTGAAAATTGACTTCTGGTAGTAGATTCTGACATAAGATTTTTAGGGAGTCCTTAAGTACACCTTATTGAGAGCCCCAGGGTATATCTTATCGAGAGCACTCGAGTATACCTTAATGATTTTAAATGCATTTTACGCGAAAACCACTAGTCCTTTCAATAAAGATAAAGATACCTTTTTTTCATAGAAAACTCAGGGGAATCTAAATTTTGAAGTTTTTTACAAATTTGGTAGTCCGGACCTGGTATCTGTGATGGTTTCGGGGCATGTTTATAGCAGTTAATGCAAGACAGTTATTAGCTAGAATTAATCAAAAATAAAAAAAAAATCCAGATCGCCGTTCAAAAGTTATTATTAAAAAATCGATTTTCAATTGTTACCTTTAAGAGCTAATAGCTCGGTTAAGAAGGGGCATAGAGCAAAAAGTTATATGAAATTGTTACCTTATTTTGATCCAATCTACATGATCACAAACTTTGGACCATACCTTTTGGGACACCCTATAGAAATACAAAATAATAATACAAAAATGATCAGAACTAACCCAAAGTAATCAAGGCTTTTTAAAACAATTTTTGAGAAAGCATTTTTACAAAGAAGTATTAGGATGATACTGCCATGCTCACGTGTAATAAATTCGAAATTTTCAATATTTTATATTAGATGTTTTATTATTAAATGCAAAAAGTATACTGATATTGTCATTTAATAGCGATAAAGAATGACCAAATTTGCCTATTTATTGAAATTTTAAATATTGGATAATTACTAAAAGAAACACGCCCCTTGTACCTGTACCTGGCTTCCATTTCAATTTCCCGGTCATGTTTTTAATCCTTGCTTTCGGTCGTCCAGAGTTTACACTCAGAACAACTGATCTGAACAGCTAAGATTATTTTTTGGCCGTCTAACAACTTTTGCTTAAACTACACGAGTTTCAACATTGGAAAATTTAAAAAATATAGAATAATTAGGGAATAAAATACCTCATAAGTTTTTAATAAAATTCGATACGCGAGAAAAAAAATTTTCTCTATCCGCCCTGAAGATATTATCCCGGTAATCTCTCTTATTGTTAGTAACAATTATACTTAAAAGCAATGGCGGATTCAGAGAGGGGCGAATGGAGCGATCGCCCCCTTCATCAGCCAGAAAAAAGGGGAAAAATAAACAAAAATGAGTTAAAAATGGAAAAACGTAACTGTTGTTGCGGTACTTAGTTAATTATTAATTAAAAACTTTTTATGTTGCCTATTGCATTTGGTTTGGCATTAGTTATTTGTAAAAAATAATGTGGTCGCTATAATACGTAGGCCTACTAGTCCAGCAAACCTGACAAATTTTTCAAAATGAATAGATTTGCATGATTAAACTTAACTAACCCTCCTCTATATATGCCGATGGGTGCTGTTTATTTTTTAAGGGTTAAAAATACTCTTTATTGCAAAAACCTATAAAAATATACATTAAAGCTTAAGCTGCATGAAAATTTGGGATTAAGCTTGCTTACCCTTCTCTTAAAAATCTCCATTAAGCTAAAAGTATCTTTATGGGTAAAAACTACCTCTTATTGCAAAAACTTTCAGAACTTCCATATCAAAGCTTAATCATAGGCGTGCGCACAGTGGGTGCCGTGGCACCCCCACTAGTCTGAAAAAGATTACTGTATTTAAAATATGAAAATTATTATTTGATAAGGTCCGATTTAAAAATTACACGCGAACGCACCTTCTCGAAAATGAGTATGGTAAAATCAAAATTAAGATCCACAATGCGCCAAGAACGTTTAGAAAATCTCCTGGTTCCATTTGTGGAACAGGGAAATTTGCCGCAAATATTGAAAAAAACCCGTTTATAAACAAAAATTTTAAAAAAAATTTTACCTTATAAAAGAAGAACGGTTTGTTTTTTATTTCATAAATATTTATAAACATTCCTAAGAATTTATTCCTATTAATTTATTATTAATTAATTTTATTAACAACAATGTATTAATATCGATATATTGTTATTCATAGTTTTATTTACTTTATTATTATTATTATTATTTGGAAAAATCCAATGACGCATCCCATGGCTCCGATTTTAGGGCGTCATGCGGAAGGCCAAACCGTTCCCAAGACCTTCCTCCCCCGGGCAGTGATCTTCAGCCAAATTCATTTGCCTCAGTAAATGAAGGGACCCAAGGACAACGAAATTTTTACATTTTCATCACCAGTTGTTCGGGTGAATGTTGACATGCGGGGGAAAACACTTCCCGCTCCCCCAACACAGTTTCCCTTTTTGCCCCCCCAAAAAACCGACAATCAGGACAACCAATCGCACGTTATACTCCGGATAAAATTTTCCCAAGTTCGCCCAAATAGATCCTGATATTTGGCTCGTTTTTTCCCCTTCCTTTATTCGATGTTAGTTTCCGCTGGGGCAGAACTTAATCACATACATAGAGTTATTGCTTTTTCAA